>JBBIGA010052743.1:0-12809 GCA_037576975.1 Alestes dentex
TGCACTGGGGCACAGTCATGCTGGAATAGAAAAGGCTCTTCCCCAAACTGTCCACAAAGTTGGAAGCATGGTGATGTCCTAAATGTCTTGGTGTGGTGAATAATTAAATAGGCCTTCACTGGAAGAAGGGGCTTAGCCCAAACCATAAATTAAGAGGTGTGTCCCAATACATGTGAACATAGTGTATCTGCACTGAATAAACAATAGAAACCCCCCAGTACACTTGAGGAAGTCTCACACACCTGTTTCAGAGAGGGAAAGCTGAATAGAGAGAGTGAGTGAGGGAGAAAGCTGGAGAGAGTGAGAGAGATAAAGGCAGAGGGAGGAGAAAGAAAAAAACAGAGAAAAGGCAGATGCACTGACACTCATTAGGTTGTTACTGACTTAACTATTAAAGTAAATATTGCGCTTCAGTGGAAGAAAGGGGGACTAGCCCAAACCCTGGAAAACAGGTTTGTCCCAATACTTTTGGCCATATAGTGTACATGTGACGTACGTATGATCTCTGTCCCCTGCCCTCGCCATGTATTCCTCCGCCCCACCGGAGGCCTACATGTGTGTATCCTTCCACCGCCCGCCCGGCACTCTCAGACTCAGATAGTCTCCAGTGAGGAGCGGCTCCGGCCCGGAGAGGCTAAAACATCCAAAACACGGTTCAAATGAACCTAGGGCGCGTTTACTAAACTGTTTTTATATCTAATTCGTCTTTAGCTGATAAACTAAGTAAGCTCAGGTGAGAGAAAATCCTAGAAATTTGTATTTTTGTCCAGTTATCGAGGCATGGCCGACATCGACAAGCTCAACATAGACAGCATCATCCAACGCCTCCTAGAAGGTAAGATTTCACAAAACTCCAGCCAACATATGTTTATCCAGCCAAATAAAACGTTACATGCAAGTTCCATTAGGTAATGTAGTTTTTCTGTCGGTTAATTTAACGTACAGTTCTGTTTTTACGAGTCTTGTGAGAAGAGTGGGGCTTCGTTAGCCATAGCTAGCTACATTAGTTAGCTTCCGTGCGTTATATCTAACTTATTAGTGTTTTATTGTTGCTATTATTGGTCAGATATCACATACTTGCTTAGCTTAGTTGTTTTTTTAACTATCCAGATATGATAAACACTCGAAACTGATCTGTAACGAAGTAAAAAAAAATAAGCTGCAGAAAAGCTAGCTGGCTAATGACAGTTCAACATTAACTGTTTTGTTCTTGCCGTTTGAGAGAAAGGCTGTTTGTGGTTAGTCAGATTGTTACTAAATGACTAACTCTTTGTGTTTAAGCCAACAATTCCATCCAGACTTTAGTCTTGCCTTCCTGACTTACTTTTTGAGATTTTATGACGCTGGTGTTTTGTCGTGGGTGACAGCATGGTAGGAAAAGGACTAAACACTTTCAGATGTTGCTGCTAGAATAGAAATAAAAAGCAAATGTGCTTTTTCAGATGTTGCGGCTAGAACAGAAATAAAAAGCAAATGTTTTTGCTGCACAAACAAGTGTAAGCCAGGTGACGTAGATACTAGCTAACGAAGACAGGCACACCTAGAGAGAGGACATCACTGAGCTTTCATACACAACATGGACAAAAGTATTGGGACACACCTTCATTATTGCATTCAGGTGGCTCCCTGCTTCAAGCGAAGGGGAGTCTTAAAGCTTCAGCATACCAAAACATTTTGGACAACGCCATGCGTGGACTTTGTGGACACAATTTGGGGAAGAACCTTTTCTATTCCAGCATGACTGTGCCTCAGTGCCCAAAGCAAGCTCCATAAAGACATGGTTGGATGAGTTTGGTGAGGAAGAACTTTATTGGCCCGCACAGAGCCCTGACCTCAACCCCATCCAACACGTTGGGGATGAACTGAATGGAGATTTCAAGCCAGGCCTTCTCATTCAACATCAGTGCCTGACCTTATAAATACCCTACAGAATGAATGGGTCCAAATTCCCTCAGAAACACTCTAAAATCTTGAGGAGAACTTTTCAAGAGGAGTGGAATCTGTTATTGCAGCAAAAGGGGTACCAAATCCATATTGAAGTTTATGTATCTGAAAGCAATGTCATTAAAGTCCCTGTTGGTTGCAATGGTCAGGCGTCGCAATACTTTTGTTCATTGTGTATTTTCAGGCTGAGTGGATGTAGAACTAGTGAAGCGTTGAAGTCGGGTTGGGGGAATGGTGTGGTTTTGGTGGTGGTGGTTTTATTTATTTATTTTTTTGTCCTACACTGAAGGGGGGGCCGACCCACTTTTTAAATGCGGTTTGCCCTGTTTAAGCTCCTCGCTGCACTCAGAGCCTCTTACAGAAAGCAGAGCTGTTGATGCTGAGCGCTGTTACAGCAGGCGCTGTACCTATAGCCTAACAGCTCACTCTGGATGCCAGCATGTTCTGTAGGGCCAGTGGACTCTTCATGTTTTGCATTTCAGTGAAAAGAATAGATGAACCTTCTTGTTTCCTGGAAGAAGTCTGCAAGTCGGCTGACTGCAGCAGTCAGGATTTGGCAAACAGTGGTGCTACCACCTCAGGGTGCTAAACTAAGAAGTTTGGATTCATAAGGTCTCAGCTTAGCTTTGAGTCTGGGGCTGATTATTAGTGAATGATTAATCTGTAGATCATTTTATGATGATTGGGACCTCACAGTCTGTGAATGTGGTCTTAAATAAAGTGGCCCCTTATTGTCGTGTGAGAACACATCACAGCACACGATGTGAGCAATGTGTAATACTTTCTCTACATTTAACCCATTCACCAAGTGAAGCAGTAGGCAGCCAGTGACGGGGCGCAGTGTGTGGGGACGGTACCTCACTCAAGGGTGCCTCAGTGGTGCCACTAGTAGTTCTGAGATTCAAACCCACAACCTTCTGATCGCAGGGGCAACTCCCTAACCAGCAGGCCACCAGCTGCACTAAAATTATCAAAATGATTTGGGCACTGTGATCACATTAGTTGCTAAATGCAAACAAAGCAATACAGTGCAGTACTTTATCAAGAAGCGGTTTCCAGGCAATAAACCATTTTTTACAGCTTAAAACAGGAACTACCAAATTATACCAAGAACAGAGTTCGGTTGCAAGCTTCTGACCAGAACCGTGAGCATATTTATTTTCTCTGGTGGCCTCTCTGGACTGTGCTGAAACAGTTAACCTGAAAAAGATGCAGTGAATATTAAATGAGAGCCCTTAGGTTAGGGTTAGGAGTCGTTTTTCAGGCAGCACATGCAGCCTCTTGGTCATGGCTCATTTTAGTCTGTGTATTGTGAAAACTATCAGACAGTTAAATGGTAGAATAAACAAAAACAAATTAATCCATTATTCAAGTATTGTATTTACAACCTCAGTGCACTCAGGTATGTAAATAAATTGCAGTGGCCCTATTTGAATTACATACAAAATATTGCAATATTCAGATTTGTGGTTAAGGGCTATCTCAGGTTAGCAACTAAGAAGTCATGTGTTTTGTGATTTTAAGACAGAATGTGCTGCCTGTTGTTACTTAGGAAACATTTATGGCCTAAAAATGTTGCTGCTCCTAAGTAATGAAAAAATCTGTTAATTTCTAATAATTACCTAAGCCTCCTCTTAGATGTGAGATGGTGTTCATGTCCCTCTTCTTTAATTTTGCTCTTTGGAACAATGAAGGGTATTTATTACTGTTTGTTATAAGGTAACATCTGTCTTATCTAATGTTATCTTTTATCTCCCTTAAGGTTGGTTAACCTATCAAATATAACACCTTGGAGACGACAAGTGCTTATGTGTACTTTGCTGTGATTTTTCTCTTCACAGTTTGATAGAAGTACATCACATTTTCACTTCTGAAATCTTGGCAAGACATAAACAGGCACTGGAAACAATAAATCTTAATATTGGCCCTTAATATGAATTCCAAAAATGTATAAGCTTTAATAGGAAATTGTGGGGTCTTTATTAAATAGGTTTTTAATGCAGCTGAAATAAGAAGATGCTAAACGTGTCTAATGTTAATGTTTACATTTTAGTTTACTTATATTTCATTACATTATCCTACATTATTTTAATTGTAAGTCTTGATTAGCATATAGTCATATATACCATTTTTTTGGACAATGAATCAAGTAATTGTATTTATGGGTCTGTGTTTTATACACACACACATATATACATATATATATATATACACACACATACATACAGTAACCCCCCCGCGTATACGCGGTTCAGCAGTTGCGGCTTCAGTCTCAACCAGCACGAGGCCGAGGGCTGTGGCGGACGAGGCCCTGACGTCACAGCTTTTTCTGTGGCTATATATAATTTTTCATGAATTTTAGTGCTAAATTATTAAGAAAAATACTACTTACTAATTTTGTAGCATAAATATTAATGGTAAATTCAGCTACATTTCCAAATAAAATATAACTCTACATTTTTTGGTACTGTCTAGAGGACAAGCGCGTCTTGGGATGGTGAAATACCGCTGTACTCAGAGCCTGGAGGTTTGAAAAAAAAAAAAAAAGTAATTTAAGTGTTTTGGGAGCATATTTGGGGGCATATTTAGGGTTTACACTATGAAAATAGTGTATATGCATGTATGAGTATATAAGAGTATTCATGCCAGCCCTGCTTTCACCAAGCTGATCTCATGTTTGAAGCACTGACACTGAACCTGTGTGCATATTTATGGCTGCGTTATGGCCCTCATTTCAGTCTGGGAGTAGTAAACCTTATCTCCTTTCCTGGCATTAATGCAGGTTGTTCCTTTGCCGAGCCATGTACTTACGTAACTGCTCTCGTGGCTACTAAAGGTGAAGAGGCCTGGAGTGTTGAGTACTCTGTGTTTGGACATTTAATACCGGAGTTGCCAAGACTGTCACTCACTAACTTGGCCAGATGTGTGTGTGTGTGTGTGTGTGTGTGTTTTCAGGCCACTGCTTTGGAGCGCTTTGCTGGAGTTACGAGGGACATTCAGAAAGTTTCAGCAGTTTTTCAACTTTTTTTTTTTTTTTAAAGAATTTCAAAAACAAATTACATTACCTCTCATACATAACCGCCTTCCTTAGCAATCCAGTTTTTCCAGCACCAAATGAGGCTCTTAAACACTCCCAGTTTCTACTCTTCCTACCTTCAGTATTTCCAATGGAAATATAAATGTGCGGAAACTTTTTGAACATCCCTCATAGGTCTTACATACACATAGTAGTATATAGGTAGTATTATATAGTGTAGAACCGTAGGATTACAGTATGGTTATTATACAGGGACTTTGATTTGTGCCTGACCTTCCAAAACGTTGTTAAATAACTGTGACGCATATTGTTTCATTATTTATTGCTGCAATAGATCGTTCCACCCATCTGTAAATTCCATGACAGCATATTTTAGAACAGCATGAAGATTCAAGACAAGACTTCATTCCTTACATTGTCACATTGCAAGTCAAACATAAAAAAAAAAACAAATCCATGAATGGAGAACAAAAACTGTTTTACTTGTGTTTTGTTCAATGTGCTCAAACTTGTACTGCCAAATGAAGAGCATTTGTGTATGAGTACCACCAGTGAAGGAGGCATATTAAGATGCTCCTTTAGTAAGGAGCAAAAGCATTTTTTTAACCGAGAAAGCCTTCAAAGTCTTTAGTTACTGATTTATAAATGAGCAGTGCCTTCCAGTTCTGCTGTAGCCATATTGCAGCATTAACAACTGTCTGGAGAGCTTTGACCGTAAGCTTTTGGCATTTTTAGGGCCCTTTTTATCTTATTTTGCAACTAAGTTCGCCCGAAGAGAGCAAAGCAAAATCTTGAATGCACTATGTATCAGTGTCTAGAACATTTATACCACTAACTGAATTATTTAAATGCCCCAGAACATCAAAAAAATCTTTAGTTCCTAAAAAGCCAATTGTCAGCTCCAGTGAGGCAATAAGCTTTCTTTTTCCAAAAGCGTGGTTGGTGATTGACATCAGTACTATATTATTAACATCAGCGCTGCTTAAAATCTTGTGCCCTGCTGGTTTGTCTGGACATTCCATAGTTCATTATTTGCTTAAAGTTGTATTATTTACTTTGGAGGAATATATCAGTCCTGTCAGTAATCACACTTGGCCTAATTTTAATGAAGTTCTCTAAAGATATCTAAATATCTAAAGGCATTATTTCGTAGGTGTACGAGAACTGTGCTGTACCTAAGACATGCTGCGATGACACAGAACTTGCAGCGTGCTTTTATTTTCCATTGTATATTAGCCCAGTAATGGTGCTGCTGAAGTGTCAGTACTGCAATTCTCTCCACCCAGTTTATGGCCGGTCCATAGAGTCGTACCAGCGGAAAGTTTTATCTGTCAGAGCTGCTTTTGTTATTGTGGTCTTATTATTTAAAGTCTTATTTGAATTCCTTTTTTCTCAGCATTTTTAGCTGTGTGATGAAAACCTAACCCTGCTAACTTGTTAGAGATGGACTGGTACACCTTTGCATTTCTCTCAGCGTTAAAGATAAATTTGTTTGCATAGAAAACTGAAATTTATCTTCAGCCAAAAAAGATAGTAGTGCTTGAACTTTGTCGACTTCCAAGTTCGTTTGTTAGTTTGTATCTCTGTTGTTTCCTTGAACGGGGCAATGAAAAAACAGTGGCCACTTTGTTAGGACATCATTTCGACCAATCAGAAACCAGTGCAGCAGTCAACTCCACTGCGGCACACTTTTGGCCCTGCCGCCGAGCAGGTCCATGACTGCATGGATACGGCTTGGGTACGGGATGCTTTACTTTGTTATAGTAAAACATTTGTTCGCCATACAGCACGGTTCCAATTCCAGTGGAAAAGCACCATAAGACTTAGATATCTAAGTGTTATTTGAAGTTCTATCCTTGTTATTAAAGGATCAAATTTTGCCTGTATGTACACTAAGTTTTGAAGTAAATACAGTTCCTTACAGTCTAAAACAAAGTAAAAACCTTTCTGTGAGAGTGTAGG
Organism: Alestes dentex; assembly: GCA_037576975.1. NCBI lineage: Eukaryota > Metazoa > Chordata > Actinopteri > Characiformes > Alestidae > Alestes > Alestes dentex. The sequence goes on from JBBIGA010052743.1 coordinate 6,944, forward strand.
GCTGTTTGATATCAGACATTTGCACAAGTTAAGTGAAGTAGTTTAGTGTAAGAGTAATCAGATTTAAATCAGCTTAAAAGTTTTTAGAATGTGAGCAGTATGGGTGTCTGTCAGTATTCAAGATTTTATCAGTATTAGAAAAGAGAAATCACTTGGTAAATTGTAACCCTGCACTTGAATGATCTCACGCCAGAGAGGAACAACATACCAGGAGAGGAAAGTCACTGCTGACTTTTTGACTGGCACCATGGCAAAGAGGAGCCTCTTGCGAACTGTGCTGCATGGCTGGATCATGAGTCAGTGCAGCTGTAGAAACATATCCGCCCGGCGTGTGTTGAGATGGGACAGATGAGTCAGCTGTACCATGTGAACTGGCTGTACTGATACACTACACTATACTTATGAGTCGGGTAAATTTTATTCCCATTCGGTTTGACTGCGGCTAAAACTCTGAATAACTTGCCATGTTGTCAATCCTGACCTAAAATTTATGTCTATCTATCTAACTTACTTTACTTATGGTGGAAATTAACTACGTTTGTAGTGAAACTGTACTCTTCATTCAGTAAATTAATTGAAAAAAGCCTGAAACAAAAGAACATAATTACAGTTATGGTTAATTATGAACGGTGAATGCACAGGTACTTTGCTCAGCGACTTTAATGACACTGCATTCAAATACATGGACTTTAATGTAGAGTTGGTCCCCCTTTGCTGCTATAACAGCTTCCACTCTTCTTGGAAGGCTTTCCATAAGATTTTGGAGTTTCTGTGGACATGTGTGTCCATACATTCTATAGAGAAATTATGAGGGCAGACACTGTTGTTAGACGAGAAGGCCTGACTTGCAATTTCCATTCCAGTTCATCCCTAAAGTTCTGAATGGGGTTGAGATCAAGCGCTTTGTGCACAGTCATGCAAGTTCTTCCCGAAACTGTGTCCACAAAGTTGGAAGCGTGGTGTTAAGATTAAGGCTGCCCTTTACTAAAAGTAAGGGACCTAGCCCAAACCCTGAAATACAGGAATGTCCCAATACTTTTATCCATATAGTGTATGTTACCAGAAAAACCCAAACGAACACCATTGAACGAAGGTTTCTGGTGTTCCAGTGCATAGTTATACTGAGGAAATATACATCCATGAATTTAAATGCATTTTATTTTAATTTATATTATCAGTGTTTCCACACAAATGTTGGTATGTATTCAGTAATCTTATCAGCAGTATGGTGTAAAGATATGAAGAAAGAGAAGTGCTAAAAGAAGTTTATATGCTGTTAGACTGGCCCAAAGCCCACAAACACTGACTGTGCCAAAACAGCTGAATAAGCAAGATATATAAATGTTTAAAGGGTAAACTGAAAATGATTACTGATTACACTGGCCTGAGTTATGTAACACAAAGCTCTGTTGCGCAGTAAAGCTGTAGGCCAACATTTAAAATCATCGTTGGTCACAGAGCACTTGAATGTTTCTTTTACAGAGAAAGTCCTTGTGTTTTTAAATCTACAAATATAAACACCCTAGTGTGTGAGTATGTGAGCTGTTGTATCTTCGATGGCTGGATTCCACCAGCCCACAGCGCAGATGTCCCTCTGGTTTGAGTGCGTGTTAAAACCTATGTGGGTGGGTGGTTTCTTTGACTGGCTTTGCTGTAATTATGGCAGAGTAATTAGGTAATCAAAGCTAGGCAACCCACTTTTGTCTTTGTGTAGTGGCATTAAAATGATCGTGGTCCTTATTTATGCTGCTTGCAAGGCCCATTTTTATCAGGTTAAAAGAGCAGCTTAACAAACCAACTAATATGGCTAACAATAATAAACAAAGATCGAGTGACTGCCGGTTTGTATGACCTAATTAGTGTGATGGTACAACATAAGGACAAAAGTATTGGGACACCTGACCGTTACACCAACAGGGACTTTAATGACAATTAGTATTGAGCTGGTCCCGCCTTTGCAGCTATAAAAGCTTCCACTCCTCTTGGTAAACTGTCCACAAGATTTTGGAGTTTCTGTGGGAATATGTGCCCAATCATTCTGTATAACATTTACAAGGTCAGGCACTGATCTTGGATGAGAAGGCTTTAGCTTTTAATTCGATTTTTCGGTCACCCTCGACCACATTTGACCAGCATTCTAGACAATAGCGATGTAACAGTGTCTACATTGAAAAACTGTATTACTGTGATGCTGATGCACCCCTTGCCACTCTCTCCCAAGGGTCTCCCTTGCCGTATTTTGTGAAATCCACAGTCAGTAATCACACTTTGACATTTAAAAGCATCATATTAAGTAAAGTTGGTGTAGAGGGGACGGAGCTAATCCTTTACATCCCCTCACACTCAAATTGTTGGCTTAAATTCTAGGAGTTGTGATTTTTTTTTTTTTAGGGTTTTTATTTTGTGAGAGCAGCTGAGGCAATCGGGAAATGTTTTGTTTGGTCTGGCGCAAAATGTTCTCCATCTATGAAGTGTATATGCAATTACACTTCTGTAAAGGCATTTTTATACATACAATCTGCAAATTTAACACTTTAATGTAAAACGCATGGCGAGCAGGATGCTCATATGACATTGTGTTTTGCCCTGTTCACATAGAACTGAATACTATAGACTGTACTTGCTGGTCTGCCATGGGAGTGTATGAAATTTAATCTGCCCTCAATGAATTTGTGCTTTTCTACCCCCCTTCAGTTATCAGCTTCAGCCCTGTACACCATGAGCTGGTCCTTGAGGATGGAATGTGACTGTTTATGTCTAGCTGACACACCTCACTGTGCTCGCTGGACAGGTTTTTGAAGCTATAAGATTGTGTCTCTACGCCAGGGAACAGTGGTGTAGAGCCAAGTGCAATGTAATGATGCAATTGTTGCAGCCGCTGGGTTTGGCATGCACTGAAAGTGCCAGAATTCTTTTTATTAGTTTTTGAGGTACATTGTGAGGTAGAACATGCTGTACCTGAATTTTTAGAGAAGCAGAACAACAAAAATTCACATGTCCTGAGTACCAGCACTGAGGAATCGGAGACTTAAATATATAATACTTTGACCTGTGAAAAATGGTATGATCCTGAATTTTATCCTGCACTTATATAGCTTGTGAGTTTTCCCCCATTATTATTAGTTTCTTGTCTGTTAAACAGCATCTACACATTTATTCCCTCCACCAGCTGTAGAAAAAAATAATATCCCGTCTAATTAAACTCTCACAGTTACATTAGCAACAACAGATACTGACTTTTTTGATGCTTTAAAACAGCAAATAACTGTGAACCTTATGACTCTAAAATGAGTCAGTGTATTCCTGGTTTAGCCCTTATTGTGTGGTTAGTGAAATTTCATGTGATACTGCTGGGTGACTTCATCAGTTTCTGGGTGAGACCATCTTATTTGATTAGTCAGCCAAACTGAGCCCTTTAATGCTTTATTCAGTTCCACTGTCCCTCAAGTGGTAAATATGAATGATGAGAGAAATGGCTGCATGAGAAGGCTAGAAAACATTACAAGGAGGTGAATGCACATGTTTTTGTGCATTGTTGCATTCTAAAATGTGTCCTGGCAAAATCAAGATACAACACAAGTGCAATTCTGTGTGTATGCTCCTCTACAATTTACTGTTTACTGGGGCAGCTGGTGGTCTGGTGGTTAGGGAGTTTCCTCTGTGATCAGAAGGTAAAGGATTTGAATCCTAGGACCGCCAGTGGCTCCCCTGAGGTGCCCTTAAGCAAGATACTGTCTCCACATTCTGCTCCCTGGGTGCTGTGTTGCTAGCTGTCCACTGCTTCACTTGGTGAATGGGTTAAATGTAGAGAGAGAATTTCACACGGTTCACACTGTGTGCTATGCTGTGGTGTGTTTGTGACCATAAGGGCCACTTTACTGTTTAAAATTAATTCTGTGCGTGTTTAGTTGTGACTGTAGGAAGTGTACACTCTGTTCTGATTTGCCCCCTGTTGCCCCGAAGATTATGTGCACTGACAATGTCCAAATGCTTCTTCTTGAATAGCGTTTAGATCTCGGGTGTTATATTGTAATATCACTCAGAATAATCACAATTTGTGTCATAACAGTATCATAACTTAGCAGGATCATTGTTCTATGCGCTGCATGGCTATCCCATTCTCATCAGCAGCAGCAGGACACTGAAGGCTTTATTCTGCATTTGTTAGACTTGGTCCTCTAATGTGATTAGAGAAGCAGGCCATGGGAAACTCATTGGGTTTAAACAAGTTATTTATTCCTTTCATCTGTGGCGCAGTACCTCAGCTAAATCCATACACACAAAGAGGAATATAATTTGCTTGATGGCCAAATCCAACTGATAGAATGGCAAGCCCCTGAACCATATAACTGATTTTAGCACAATCAGTAAAGTATGTTTACTTGAAACACTAGTTTAATATTTAAATGTATGGATATGGCTTTATTGTAACCAAAAATGTTAACTTCATGAAAAAAAATTGTTAGTATGGTGAAATCTAGAGACTTTGAGAAGTATTTTTGGAATTTAAAAATAAAGAAAAACGAAATGACAGTTGTGTGTGAATAAGTGCTACTCTAAGGTCACTTTCACGTGTGGTTTCAAAGGTGAGAAGAGTACCTGCTTGAAATGTGAGTAGTATAGCTCAGATTTCCAATGTGGTGTGTTTTAAATTATAGAACCAAATATTCTAATATTTACAGTATCGCAAATATTGTAGAGGTTCTTCATGGAACAATATACAGCATACCGTTGAAATATTAAGTGATTCTGTATATAACCATAGCCTCTACTGTTTTAAGGGTATTGAGTAAAATGAGCTAATGTTTTTGGTCAAACACGTATAAGTGGGTGGTGTATTGAAGTCTCATTTGTGCATGCATACTGGCTGAAGAAACTTGGAAAAGCCTTTTTGCTAAATGAAGTATCACACATTTATACCAGTTTTGTCATTTGAATTTTTGTATTTGAAGCATTCGCTTTCAGTTTTGGGTGTTTACTCAGGCAGGTAGAGCCTGTATTAAGGGAAAAATAGAACTGCCTGAGGGCGCTGCCAAGATGTGTTGACCATTGATGCAGCAGTATATTGTGAAACATTTGGCAGTATCTGATGTGCTCATCTGTATTGTATCACACTGTTCCTGGACCAGCACTAAGCAACTCAGCCCCCGGTGCAGTGGTTTTGCTGCCGAGAGTTCAGTTGTTGCCCGGGACAGAAGGGTAAAAATAGAAAGTGTTCGGCGGCAGCGGTGCGCACATATCCTCTGACTGCTCCCCTGTGACCATGCGAAATAAAATGCAATCGATGTGAAAGCAGAGAGCAAGGTAGAGGAACCGCAGGATGACATGGTGCTTTTGGGAGTGTGCCTGTGTTTCATTTCAGCAGTGTGTACCCTGTAGGTCACTTTGATGCTCCAGAACTAGGCCACATCAGCAGACTGGTCTTACACACTGGGACAGAAAGGAGGGGAGTGGGAGAAGTGGGAGAGTTGAGGTAGTGAGGGAAGTGGAGAAGGAGGGGAAGGGACACAGAAATGTTGGAACCCCTTCATTTTCAGAGCCTAACCTACTTTCTACTCTCTGTAAAATAATTGCGGTCAGTGAGCAGAGGGGTCTATTTTATCACTGGCAAGTAAGAGCCAAATTATATACAGTACTTGGTCTCATGCAGTATATGAATATACTGTACTTAAATCTTATACAGTGCATAAATATACAGTACTTAAGTCTCAGAGTATTTTAAGAGAGTACTTAGGTCTTGTACTATAAATATACAGTACACAGTACTTACATTTACATGTGCAATATATAGTGAGGAACATAAGTATTTGAACACCCTGCGATTTTGCAAGTTCTCCCACTTAGAAATCATGGAGGGTCTGAAATT
>JBBIGA010052763.1:0-12808 GCA_037576975.1 Alestes dentex
CTCTCTCTCTCTCTCTCTCTCTCTCTCTCTCTCTCTCTCTCTCTCGCTCTCTCTCTCTCTCTCTCTCTCTCTCTCTCGCTCTCTCTGTAGTTGACCTATCTCCCTCAGCCCTGGGGAAACTGCCGCTCCTCCACTGAGCAGATTATTCCAGGTTATGACACCTACAGTATCAGCGCCTGTCGTCTTCACTGCGAGACTCGAGTGGTTCTGCAGGAGTGTCACTGCCGGATGGTCCACATGCCAGGTACCTCCAGAACCAACTTCCTGCTGCAGCACAACTGCATGATGATTTCCACTTAATTCCGTAATGACAGACTGAAGAACACTGCAGGACGTGGATCAGGCGATAAAGCTTCTTTTCTCAGCAACAGCCCTTAACTTTCTTTCTACTATCTTTATTCGCCAAGTGAAACGCTGCTAATACAAATATATGCATGTTAATGTCAAACTGTTGTAGCATTTGCATCGCTAAATTCACTGTAACCTACTGATACAGTTTAACTGATTACATTTTTTACTACTACTTTTTTACTACTACTACTACTGATAGTAATAATAATAAAAATAAGAACAAGAACAATAAGAATAAGTATGTCATGCATAGCTTACCCACCCAAAAAAATCCTACCAACTAGAATCAATACATATGTATCAGCTTTTGTGGAAAGTCAATTTTTTTAAAATAATTTGGTACACACAAATATTGGGTGGACCCATAGTCCAAAAATCATACCTAAAATCATGAAGAGGATCCACTGAGGAACCAAGACTCAGAAGAAGGACCCACCCACTCTTTCTTGTCTTCCTCCTTCATCCCCTGGCGGCGAGGTTGCTGAACAGTCACTGCTCCTCTCCCACACTCAGCCCAAATCGCTTTAATTGCTGTGAGCTCTAATTGCTGAGACTCTGGTTAAATGAATTTGCTCTCAGCAACTAATTTGGCCCCAGGCGGTGGAGCCTTAATGTGAAACGTGAACTTCGATCAGCTAAGTAAACGATCTATTTGCACTGAGGCATCTTCTTCCACAGCGAGGGTAACTGCTTCACAGAGGCGGAATCCAAGCAAGGAAGATCCGAAAGAGGAGCTTTAAATATTTTCTTTTATCTAATGAAATAAAGAATCCTAAAGTCATTTATAACAAAGCAGTTCTAAAAGGCACAAGAATAACTTTAGAGTGTGACAGTGAGTAGTGTTTGTTTATTTGATGTTTGTTAATAACAACTTTAGGGAGTGGCGATGAGTAGTGTTTGTTTATGTGATGTTAGTATGTTTAGAGGGCGGCGGTGAGTAATGTTTGTTTATTTGATGTTAATAACACCTTTAGAGGACGGCAGTGAGTAATGTTTGTTTATTTGATGTTAATAACACCTTTAGAGGGCAGCAGTGAGTAATGTATGTTCATTTGATGTTAATAACTCCTTTAGGGGGCGGCAGTGAGTAATGTTTGTTTATTTGGTGTTAACTCCTTTAGAGGGCGGCAGTGAGTAATGTTTGTTTATTTGGTGTTCGTAAATAACACCTTTAGATGGCGGTGGTGAGTAATGCTTGTTTATTTGATGTTAATAACACCTTTAGAGCATGGCAGTGAGTATTGTTTATTTGATGTTAACACCTTTAGAGGGTGGCGGTGAGTAATGTTTGTTTTTTTTATGTTAATAATACCTTTCGAGGATGGTGATGAGTGATGTTTGTTAATCACACCTTTAGTGGACGGTGATGAGTAATTTGTTCATTTGTATATTTGATGTTAATAACACATTTAGATTTGTTTATTTGCTGATACTATGCAGTGATTCTCTTGTGGAGGCTTCCGAAAATTTGGCCTCGTGCACAAGAATGCAGATATTTTTTAAATGTAGCTTTTTCTGTGTGTTTTAGCCTTTCATCTGAAGGCAAACAATGTTTTAGGTTTCTCAAAATGAATGTTCTGAAAAACTCCTTCCAGGGTAAAGATGTTTTGGATGCTTTCAGTGTTGCTATGGGAACAAGAAAACTGCATTTTTGGTTTTAATATTAGAGTGTGTCCGTCATGTCCTTTGTTTCCATGAGGCAATTTTGTATGATGGTGGGTGGAGCCAAGGCAGTGCTTGTGTTATACTGCTAGCTGGACTTTTTAGATTTTTCTACGTCTCCAGTCCCTCTCCCACTGCACTGAGGAACCGATGGGTCACAGAAGTCACTGATACATTCAACACCCCCACAATTGCGTCCAAGTAGTGGAATGAAATTTCTTTACAATCTGCCCTGGTTTTCCTGATCTGGATCCTTCGGTCTCGTAAGTATATCATATCTGACCAGCATGTGGATCCACTGCGTCTCCAGATCAGTCCAAATCAGGGACATGGACAGGAGAAGATGTTTTATTAACTTTTGGGATGCGGCTACAAACTCTGCCCCCAGTGTCACCGACATCATTAGCCCTCTAGAACCTGTAATACATTTTTCAGTCTTCTGACTGGTCAGCATGGCTTTACAGTTAAATTGCCCCTGTTGGTTCTGCCTCGATGCTCATGTGGATGGGAATTTTTTTAATAACGAATAAGGCAAACCCCATTTTAAAAAATATCCCAATTTTTTGTGGCCAAGGCCTAATGGCTGTTGTACAAATGAAACAAAACTTTCCAAAAGAAAAATACAAATGAAAATAAAACAAACACATCTTATATTTTCCAGCCTCTCTTCATCCCAGGCTGTTTTTGTCACTGTGCCTTTGAGACTGCACTGTGCCTTTGAGGGACTCTTTTTTCATTGGCCTAAGCAGTTGGGGCCAAAACACCTTTTTAACTTCAGTGTGAATGGGCGGGGCTTAACAGCATTAAACTGAAAAGGTGGATACTATATCAATTTTCCACAATAATTATAATAGTATTTGTGACACCACAAAAGCAGTGGCAGCCATAGAGACATGAACAGTGTTGGAATTCTACATAAAATCATTTTATTCAAAACAGATTCCTTTATATCTTTAATAATGTGGTGTTGCTATTCCAGTGCCTGACCTCCGTTGTCCTGTTCCGGTTATGGATTAGTGGTTCTGCCCTTCACTGCTCCGTTTGAAAGAGAACGGCTGAAGACTCTCTCAGCCGACAGAGAGACAAAAGCCTGCGCTAATGAAGTCCCCACACCTGAGTTATTAGCAAGGAGAGGCGTCCAGACAGTGCGGCTGCAGATCCTGATGTGCTCTCGGGGCCTTTGTTCTGTCTCTTTAACGTCGGTGAATCAATCTCGCCCAAACGCAAACAGAAAAGGGGTGAACATTAGCTCCAGAGAACCGTACGCATTGTGCTCCACGCAGTTCTGCACTGATTAATTACAGCGCTGATGAGATTGTGCCATTAACGAAGGCCTGGTGTGCGGCTGCGATGGTGGGGGGCTCTTTTAAAGACTTTCTAAATATGTCCCTGGGGTAGATAGGACTCTGCATCGGCTGCAATCTGAGGAACTCAGCTGTTCAGGCCTCAAAAGCCGAGGAGCTCCATCCAGACAACGTTCTCCATCATCTCTGCATGAGCCGTCGGCTGCTGCTGCCTTTCTGATAGGAGGCAAAACAATTTACTTTTCAGAATTGTTTAACTAAAACTAAATGCCTAAAGACATTCTGCATATAATATATGGACAGTACTGTGCAAAAATCTTGAACCCCCACTTATGTCTTAATATTGACCTTTGAATCACCTTGTGGGTGCAAAAACACTATTTTCTATGTGTCAGACTGTCCTATCTTTGTCATATTGAGGAGATTAAATGAAAGAAATGGGAACAAATGTTTTACTGTGACAGACTGCAAAGTTCCTAAAAAGACAAGGAGCCTAGATAAATGAGTTCCAGCCACTCAGCATTCAACAACACCAGTATACTGATCACCGCCTGATCATCTGGAATCATCTGCACCTGTTTCTTCACTGGTTCAGTTAGATGGTCTTTGTTCTGCTTGAATGATTCATACGTAGGTCACTGAGTGTCTTAACAAACAAAAAAACATTCCTGTGAAACTGGACAGCTTGAGGGATGGGACTGAACATGAGAGTCTTTGAAGGTTCTTCATGAAGCCTGGAAAACTGTTCCTCAAGAACACATTAACATACAAGAAAGTCTGGATCTTTGGAAACAAAATGTGAAGAACTGAGAAGCAGGTTGAGGTCTAGAGTTAGAGGAACTGTGGACTCATTGCACTATTTCTGAGCCCCAAACTGGGTCTGTGTCAATCGTATTAATTTATATATTTAAAATAAATCTAATGTAGTATAGACTGCTCCTTCACTCTATCTCTCTCTCCCCCCTCTCTTTCTTTCTCACCCTCACTCTCCCCTCTCTTTCTTTCTCATTCTTTCTCTCTCCCCTGTCTTTCCTTCTCTCTCTGTCTTTCTTTCAGAGAGTGAAAGAAAGAGAGTGAGAGGGCATGAGAGAGAGAGAAAGAAAGAGCAAGGACAGAGACTGAGAGAGAGAGGAGGACAGGGATAGGGAGAAAGAGAGAGAGGGGGAAGAGAGTGAGAGAAAGAGAGAGAAAAAAAGAGTGAGAATAGAGAGGAGAGTGACAGAAAAAGAGGGAATGTGAGAAAGAGACGGTGAAAGAGAGGCAGAGAGAGATATTGATATTTCAGTGTGGTCAGAACAGTCTGAGTTGGACTTTGACTCTTTAGCGGCTGCTGGTTTGACTGTTTCCTCTGCAGGGACCTGACGGGCATTGCGGGCGGGACAGCAGGACGGAGGCCTTAATTGGGGGAGCTGCCCATCGAATGCTGGCACACTGCCAATCATTGAACCGCCCGGGGGGTTCAGTCAGCAGCCCATCGGGGGAGAGAGACCCTCATTAACGTTTCATTGTCCTGAGCAGGGGGTCGTCTCACCTACTCATATTTTATCACATTCAAATAATCATATTCGGATTTTATAGTCTATATGCATCCATGGCAACCTTCAGTCCACCCCCACAAACAAACACACACACAACAAATCCCACTTTAACCCCTGGGTAGAGTGCTGAGTGGTTGGAACTGCTTTATCTAGGCTCCTTGTACCTTTAAGCAATTTGCAGCCTGTCGCAGTAAAACATTTGTTTCATTTAATTTACTCAATATACCAGATAAGATAATAAAAGACAGTCTGACAGACACATCATACTTTTACACAAAGAACGTGATTCAAAGTGAAATATGAAGAAATGAGATATGGCTCGCGACCTTTGCAAAATCAACAGGACTGGACAATCCAGCGGTGCACTGGGTAGAAGGTCCAGGGTTCTCCTGTATATGTGTGGGTTCCTGGAGCTCTGGTTTCCACCCACAGTCCAAAGACCTGCATGTCAAGTGGACTGGAGAGGCTAAACTGCCCCTAGGTGTGGGTGTGTGTGTGTGTGCACATGTGCGTATGTGTTGGTTTGTGTCCTTTGATGGACCTGTCCACCTTGTGTCTTGTGGGTTTTGGGATAGACTAAAGTCTGATTTGGTGAAATGTATTATTTACATTTTACCCCTATGATAAAAAGCTTCCACACCTTCTACACCTGCGCGTGTCTACCTGAGGTTGCAAGGTGGGAAGTTTTAACCTCTCTTTTTGGTGCCGGGTGTTAAGACCAGCCAGTTGTTGAAGCAGATAAAGAGTTTTTTCAATTCTGTCCAGTCAGGTCACTGTGCTCCTCCCCTCTCTTAGCCCTATGTGATGCGGCTTTGATTGGGGTTACAGTTTTTCTTGATTGCTTTGATGCATCAGTCAACTCAAACTCCACATTTTCAAAACAGTTAACACACAGGCCTAAACAGCGGCACTCATGGTCACAATGACACATTTTGTTTGCAAAAGGCTCTAACAGTCAAAATATGCTACAAAAGCAAATTTTGCCTTCAAACAACACAACTTGCAAACGAGTGTATGAGCTTTTCCAATCAGTCATTACAAACTGTACAACAAAATACAAAATACAGCACTCCGTGTGAATTAGTGCACCATTGCTTGTCATTGTAGTCTATTAGCTTTCGTGCCAGTGCCATTTGTTGTCTTTCTACATAGGCTGTGTCAAATTGGCCTTCTGGCAAAGAATTGGATCCAGAAACAGAAATGCTATGATGCAAATTTTACTGATTCCATAACATTTTTTTCTTTTTAAACTGTGGCTGACAACTGAAATGCTGTAAATATTACAGAAAATTCATGTAAATCCAAATAAAATTTCTTATATCAGAGTATAAGAAATTACTGTAGGAAAATAAAAGTAAAATATATTACAGTAGAGTATAAAAAATATATTAGTGTATAGAAATAGTCACTATGGATACTCAGTCTCTTCTTTCTTGACGATGGGGCCATATGGCCTCATCCACATCACATTCAATATCCTTTCTTGCAATGCACTGAGGGAAAAATCTTCTTGCATACCTTATCCAACCTTGACATTCCTCTGCACCTATTTCTTGGGCAGCAGCAGTCACTGCATTCAAGGGCATCTGCTCACAGAGACGGTGATCATAAACCTTCCACCTCCAAGCACTGAAGAACCCCTCTATGGGATTCAAAAATGGGGAATATGCTGGGAGGAACTGCATCATCATACGAGGGTGTGCTGTAAACCAACCTCAGCTTCAAGCTCCATTATTCTCTAAGTAAAAAAAGGCAGAATTACAATGAAGTTGACTCTAACTGCATGATATGACAAGGCATTACAATATAGTAATGTTTCATTACCTCCACATATTGGCATCTGGCCTCCTTCACAATGCCAGAGTTCCTTTGAAATGGAACTCTATAGAGCTGCTTCATGGCCATATGTCTCCTTCTTAGGAAGCGGACAATGGAGGTCAGGCTCATGTTGTTGATGTTCCTAAATATGTCCTGATCTGCGATCACTGCTGCCCTGATTTCACGCAGCTTTATGGCATTGTTTGCCACAACCATGTTCACAATGCCTGCCACCTGCTCAGCACTAAAAATTATCCCTCTACCACCAGAGAATGGTAGCCTTTTGAGTCTATAAAGAATACATGTAATGGGAATGAGGAAATAATTACATAGAGTATATCACTGAAGATATTTCTGTATATACTGTACAGCAACATTACCTGTTCTCCTGTTGAAAAGTTCTGACAACGGATGCAACAGTGTTTCTGTTTAGAACAGGCTGAACTCTTTGTCAAGACTCTCTAAGTGAAAGGCCACAATTGATAATGTGATTAATAACAGTTGCCCGAATTTCATCTGAAACTTGAGCCCTTCCAAATACACCTCCACCTCGCACACAGACTCCTCTTCCTCGGACCCCTCTACCCGTTACTCTTACTCTCATCTGCCTTAGACCTCCTCCTGCAAAGAACAACAGAGACGTGGCACCTTTTAAGGCTTGCAGACTGATTGCTAATTGAAGATTTGTGTGAGGAAGTGTCAAACAGGTGCTTCAGTAATTGCTTACTGATCTAGGTAGTTTCTAATAGGTTGAAATATTTCTGTTTGTTTATTATAGCTAAAACAATGAAGTTTGGACTGCTTGAAGGACATCCGTGTTTACTGTTTTGCAAAAGAGTGGGAAAAATGTGTCAATCCAATGTTAACACATTTGCAAGAGGTGTCCTCTGCTCTGCTGAGAGAGTGATGATGAAAACCGAGTGGATCCCAGTTTCTTTAAGCAGGTCAAAGCAATCAAGAAAAACTGTAGTTCAGAGATCTATGTGTGTGTGTGTTTGTGTGTCAGTGAATGGCAGCAAAGGCTGTGTGTGTGTGTGTGTATGTTTAACACAGTGGAATGAAAAACAGCAGCACCACCTCCAAGGAGATCAGAATAGAATTTGTAGACGTGGATTAATGTCATTTTACTGACATTTTCCTGTGATTTTCATCCCATCGTAATTTTATGGACTTTGAACTCCTGCATCAAGAAATAATCCAGCACATTTACTATCTACATTATATTAATCACATGATATAAAACAATCTGTGGAAATAATCCCAGCTTCTATTAATTCCATGATATAGAATTAGATGTAGAAATAATCCTGGATTATATTAATCCAGAGCTATTAAGTAAACTGTAGAAATCATCCCAGGTTATCTCCATCCCATGCCATGAAACAAGCTGTAGAAAAATTCCTAAATTATTAATACTATACTTTAAAATGAGTTGCAGAAGTAATCTTGGGTTACATTAATTTAATGCAATAGAACTAGCTGTAGAAAAAAAGTCAGACGTCATATAATACAGAGCTATAAAATACACTGAAATAATCCCATGCTTTAAAACATAATTACCACGCATTCTGTGGTAAAATGATATTACCCATTCAAACTGCATTTTAACCACCAAAGTGAATCATCAAGATCATACATTTCAACTGATTCATGTTAATCATGCAATCTTGTCAATCATTGCTTTCCAGTCCTCAATATCTCACCTAAACTGGGCTGGTTTCATTAACTGTAATGTACGTAAATTGTCCACTGAGAGAATACAAAAATGAGTTCAGACACCATACAAATCTTGACTACACACTGACTAAAGTGGGGGGTCCAAAACCATTGCCTTGTTTATCCTTCCTCCCACTCTCTGATGGACGCCTCAGTTCCAGATACACTGATCTCTTTAGAGGTAATTCTGTTTAAAGTATGTTTAAAGTATTTGATTCATTGGTTTAGTTACTCTTTTTGTCATTTTATTGTTCCAGGAAATGATGACATCTGCCCCCCCAGCAAAATCAAGTGTGTGGACAGAGCATTGGGTAAGTGAATATTTTTAATCCTGGTGAGTTCTACAACATGGATATATGGGATTTCTGTAGCTGTAGAAATCACCCCAGTTTAATTATTCATTATTAATCTCATTGTCAGGGCTGGGGTCTGTGATGGTAGGCGGCCACTAGAGGCCGTCCTTTTTCTGTTTTTGGTTTGAGTTTTGTTTGGGGGTTTCTTATTATGAAGTGGTGATGGGTTTTCATTTATGAGTCACAGCTGGGTGCAGTTAAGTGTTTCTGTTTTGTGATTGGTTGGTGGGGTTTAGGGCTTCAGTATTTAGTTTTTGTGTGTGACCGACCTGCTTTGTCGGTCAACCATCACAATTGCTTTTGGTTACTCCTGTCTCCTTTCATTTGTCTACAGCTCTTGAGTTTGGCTCGCATGCCAGTTTTGTTTTTGTGTTTGTTTAAAATAAAAGAATGCAGCACGTTGACTTCGAATGGTGTGTGTGTGCCTGCCTTGCATGCCTGGAGAAGGAGGGTCGCCGTGACACTCATTCTATAAAACATCTGTGGAAATAATCCCAGGTTACATCAATCAAATGTTTTATAACTAGCTGTACAGCTCCAGAAAAAAATAAGAGACCACTGCAAAAAGGTTTCTCGTCTTCTCAGGTTTTATCTTTTATAGGTGCAAGTATTGAACTGAACAACTTTGCCTTAGATTTTATGAACCGCTGACAAAATAAAAATATTGTTCTTTACAGCATAATTTTAAAGGAAATGACAATAAATCAAAATGAGAAAAATTATGCAGTGTTTACAGAACTTGAATAATTCAAAGAAAACAAATCTCTTGTTCACTCTTGAACAACATGGCAATAATTACCTTTGATGTACTTCTAGTAGTGTTTTGCTATCCAACCGGTCACATTGTGAGAGGAGAGTGTTGATTACAGCAGTGTTTTTATACTTTTCCTCATTAAATAAGATGTGATTCAGGTAATCACTAATCAGTCCCTCATAAAGCAGAATGAGGGGCATATGTAGGAATTTAACAGACACTGGCATGGAATGGTTGTTATACACATAGAGATGCTGATATAAAAATAAACTGCAGTGGTCTCTTATTTTTTTCTGGAACTGTAGAAATAATTCCAGGTTATACTTTTCCAGTGCTATAGAATGATCTGTGTAAATAATCTCATTATAATTATTATAATAATCACATTCTTTAAAACTAGCTGTAAAAACAATCCCAGGTTATATTAAAGAAAACAAGTAGAATGGGTTCTTTATTAAACCCATTCTACAAAACAATCTGTGTAAATAATCCATTGTCATATTGATATTTAAAACTAACTATAGAAAGAATCCAAGGTACTGTTAATTCCATGCCACAAAAAGAACTGCAGATTTATTGCAGAAACTGTAGAAAGAAATTCACTGTGCTATAAAATGAGGTGTGGACATAATCTCAGGTCATATTAACCCAGAGCTATAAAATAAACTGTAGAAATAATCCCAAGTGATATTAATTCAATGCCACAGAAAGAACTGTTGTCATGTCGGCTTAGGTAAAGAGGACAAAATTGCTGGAGATAACGAAACTCAGACAGACTTTCATTTGATAGGCAGGTACACAGTCACTGAATCACAAGGAACTTGGCAACACAAAACACACAAAGATGCTTTCTGCCAGAATTGCATGAAGGGACCTGTTCAGCAGCTAATAGACTTCCGTCCATTGACACGGTCCCAATACTTGAATCGCTCCAATACAGGAGCCATGAGGAGCACTAGGGTTGGAGGCTCTGCTTCCTGCCGAGTCTCTCGGGTTTGATCCAGTTTACAGGTGATTAGTCTGGGAAAAAGATACCTCCACCAGAAAGTTTCAGGAGGCGTTAAATGAGACACAACCATTACTCCTCTCAAGCCTGCCCTCATGGAGCTCGGTGACACAAGACCGGACGCTAAAGATTGCGTGCCGGTGACCGCACGCCGTCTTCTGGACCGGGTGGATCTTTTAATAGAAGAGACACAAACACAAGGACCAGTGACAAGAGACAAACACTAAGACACCAGGAAACACGAGGGAAACAGAACAGGAGGCTGATGCGCTGCCCAGGAACGCACATGCCTCACATGCCGGGATATACCATGACGTAGACAGGGGGGTGAAGTGACAGGGAACTCCCCAGCTTAGAACTCCGGTGAGTTTGACCGCTGGGGCGTGGCAGAGGCGGCACAGACATGACGGCTGTAGAAATGATCCCAGATTTCCACTCTGGACGAGCCACTTGGCTCGAATGAAGCTCCAGTTTGGGTAAACTTAGCCTTGCCTGGACACCATAGAGATAATCATCCTGATTGGATAATTTTCTGTTAAGAGTTTAGCCCTTATAGGAATTTAACCCTTTCCTTTCCAACAAAAATGAGACAAAATAAGTAGAACTGCAGAACTTGAAACAGAGTTTAAATACAAACATGACTCTGCTGAATAAAAAACTAAAAATTCCAGACGTGTTCTTTTGGAGTTCTCAGAAAGCATTAGGTTTTCTCTGAAGCCCTGGAAGGCCCTGAGGGTTCCCATCTGCTAATGACAGATATGGGTCACACACACACACACACACACACACACACACACACGCACACATGCACACACATGCATATAAAACTGGCAAAGCAAAAAAGAAAAAACTTATAATGTGAATGCATCCAAAGTAGCTCAAATCTGATTTTTTGCTTCCCACAGCCAGGAAACATTTGTCAAATATAGGCCAAAAAAACAAATCTCTCTCACTTCAACCATGTAATGCAAACATAACTTAACACACACACACACACACACACACACACAAACACACACAGTTGCTCCCTTTCTGAACTGAACACACACTGCCCTCTATTTTACGACACAAATAAATGTTCTTTACGAGCAGATGATGACGATGGTGATGATGATATGTTTCTGAACATTTACGATCTTCCTCCTCTAATAATCCAGAAATGTAATTATCCTCCTTGTCAAAAGGATTTCCGACCCCATTTAACGGCTGCTTGATCCAGCTGATCACTTCTGCAGAACAAATACGCTATTTTCAGGCCAAATACGTTTAAAACTCTTTTATTTCTCCTTATTGCAGGTGGAAATGTTTATTTCTACTTTGCAGAGTGGGCGGCATGAAGATCACTTTATTACAACAGTCGAAAAACCCCATAACTTGCTCTAACCGAGCTATAAAACAGGCCTGCTCTCGTTCAGGGTAGAAGTCTGTACACAACTTCCCACAAGAGGAAAAAAATGACAGTTTCCACATTACAGAACAGAAATGAGTTCATAAAAACTGAGAATAATATACAGAATTGTGGCAAGACCAAAAAAGTGTTGTACAAATCAAAAACAGAACAGAGGAAACAGCATCCAAAGTTAGGTGAGAATATAATAAATGCCCAGGAAGTCTTAAGTTTAAAAACATTATGGTAATTAGGGTTACATTAACCACAGAAGTGTGAATGCTATTAATATATATTAATTGGATACACTAATATCCATTAATATAATACGTTTTCTGGATATGCAGGTATAATTCTAGTTTTTGAAGACAGTCATTTTTAATTATAAATTTAATTATAATTATACCATTTTTTTACAGTCACAGTCAGTTTATTTTCAGTAACAATCATGTCAAAATGTGTTCAACAAATCAAGAACAGAACTGAGAAAACTAAGTAGCAACGATAATTATGTTAGAATATACAGAAAGACTTAACTTAAAAGATAATTATGGTTACTACACTGCCACATTCAAACTTTGTGTACAAGATTCATAATATTACTTCATAGTGCCTCACACATTCCATCTCAGTGTGTGTGTGTGTGTGTGTGTGTGTGTGTGTGTGTGTGTGTAGGTGTATTTGTGCTCTTCTTGGATGTCCTTCAAAACCATAATTAATGCTGAATTACCTGCTGAGAGTGAGCTGAAGATGCAGAACATGTGTGGGCAGTTATTTACTTACACCAGGAGTTTGATGAATGAAACCGTAGATTTCAGGTGTAGTCAGAAGACCTGCACGCACGCGCACACACACACACACACACACACACACATACACACACACACACACACACACACACACACACACACACACACAC
>JBBIGA010052784.1:0-12808 GCA_037576975.1 Alestes dentex
CACACACACACACACACACACACACACACACACACACACACACACACACACACACACACACACACACACACAGTCAAACCCCAGGACACTGTGGAGATAATGCTGTATTTTACTGGGATGCATGCATTTACACATGTAGTGAAAATCTCAGTAAACGAGAGGTGACGTTCTCAGTTTGACTACATTCCCATTACTTATTTCTCTCAAAAAAAAATGTAAACATTTCCATGAAAACAGAAGTGTCACGGAAATGCTCTGTTTCGCTTTTGCATCGAAGCCTCCACGTACACAAGCAGGGGAGATTTTTACCATTTCTCTCAAGAATTGTGTGCAAAATACACTCCTGTAGTCTGCACATTGCTGTGCTTCTCACCTATGAGCCCTCCTGTGAATTGCATGGGGGCTCCTGTCTCACACTTAAACCCCTTAGATTTAATTCGTGATAAATATAATGGATGGTGTAACACAGTGGATAAAACTGTTGTCTAACCAAGCATGCCATGCTTCCTTGTCTGCGTCTGCTCCGGACAAGAGCTCTGGGTGTGTAAATGTAAATACCTGTTGTAAAGGTGTGCGAGAAAAGAAGGCTTCATGTTACTCTGTCGATAGCTGAACCTGCTTTTGCCTTTGACGCTGATGAATTACTGGAGACTGTTCTAGGTGGTTGTGTTTCGTCAGTCAGTCTCTGATAGCCATCAGCTCTTGCTGTGGTGCTGGGATTGCCCTGTATTCTCATACACATTCACACACCTTAGTCAGTCTGTCACCACCTTTGCTCGGTGTGTGTGACCTCACCTTATAGGGGAAAAACAACACAAACAACTGTAGATTTTCTCACACTGATACTGAGAAGTTCTCTCACAGTTTTCATCTTGATCTCTGCTGTGCCTGTAGGTCATGGCCAGATACCTCAGATTAAAATTTCAGGGCGTTTTGTCACTGAACTTTGAAAAGAATTGAAAACTTGAGTCAACCAATCAGATTTAAAAGATTATACCCTGCCCCAGACACAAGTGCATGTTCTCTCTCTCTCTCACACACACACACACACACACACACAGCACACTGCCCCCTCCTGTCAGGAACACCACCCCCTCATCACCCAGCCTCCACTGCATCCTCCCCCACTCTCATCTCTCCTCCACAGCACTCCATTCACTCACACACACCGCTCCCTCCCTGCTGCTCTCTCGCTCGCATTCCTCATGTAGGCAAATATGCACGCACACAGACACACACACACACACACACACTCACACAGTGTCCTTATTCTTCACGCTCCACACACCACAGCTCAGTCTGGCGCACACATTCACCCCTCAGTCCATTCACAAAACACATAGCCTTCCACTGCTTTCTTTAAGTCTTCTTTTTATTCTCTCACAGTTCAGCACCATGAGCTTTATTAATGTGACTACATTCGGCGCTGCCGAAGCATTTAAACATTTAAAATTCCACCTCAACCTAGTATGAGAAACTGCAGCCCACAATACCAACATTTAGAGTGTGTTGTTCACTCAGTAGTATTTATTCCATTTGTGTGTGTGAAAGTGGAACTGTGAGCACTCAAAGAACCACCTGAATGCTTAAATGATTGTTCTCTCTGATGGAAAACCATAAGCATAAGTTGCAAGCTTTGTTTTTTTTTTTGTGGAATTGCAGTTGCTTTGTACTAATATTTGAGCAGTTTAGGAATTGAGCATCTTAAAGGGAAAATGAGCTGTTCACAGTGTTCCACTGACCCCACATCGACCAAGACATGTTTGGAGTCCACATTTTACTACTTTAGTTTAACCGTTAGTCTGATGTTGCTAACAATTGTGATAATACAGAGGAGTGTGATCCCTGGTGTCATCTGAAATGGCTGCATGTTACCCTGATTTTAGCTCTTTTTTTTACAGCTCACAATAAGTCACAATGTGTCCTAAACCATGTCCACAAGTCTGATCCACCTTAATGAAATGCTGGATGAGTTTTTGGGAAATGGAAATATAGTCGGAATGGGAAACAAAAGAATTTTTTAGCTCATTTTGGGCAGAATTTTATTCTTCATATTTGCTGTATATTCGTATTTGCTTCAGGCTCAGAGTGTGTGTTTCTGTAATTACTGTTGTGCTTTGCATGTGACGTTCTCACTGCTGGTCTTATGCGTGTTTAGAAGTGTGTGTTTTTCTGTGTTTGTGCAACGAGATTTAAAGTCACTGTTGTATTATTCATATGTGCTGCTGTAATGAGACTTAAACATTCAGTTTATCTGCAACCCTTGCTAACGAGTCTCATTTATATTAATGCCCCCGTGTGTATGCGTGTGTGCTTGCAGGGTAAAGACCAGGCTGCGCTTGGATTCAGTCGTCTGTTTCCTGATATCAAAGAGGAATCTGCCCACGCCCCCATCGTCCACCCCAGGTATGCTTCATTTCCCAGCATTCCTTTCCTCTCGGTAATCTGTGCTGGATTAGAGCTGGAATTAGAGGAATTATATGGGTTGGCTCTGGATGGCAGTGGTCAGGATTACAGCCACCCAAAACAACACAGACGGACTTCTCACGGAACATTCTGGAAGATTAGAGAGGTTCAGTCTTTTCAGACCCAAAAACGCTGCAGCAGGGCTGTCCCTGGCTAAACAGTTTCTTTGTCGAACAAAAGCCTTATTTTTGACCAAAGGTCAACTAACCCCTCCACAAAGGCAAATAAACAATTTAACAATATGATAAATGTTGCATAATCCTGTAAAACATTACTTTAATGAATTTAAATGGGTTCTTTTTTCCAGTGAGTTATTAAGAGCATAAATATATATACAGTGGTACCTTGACTTACAAGTGTCCCAACTAACGAGTTTTTCGAGATACGAGTCGTCTCTTGGACGATTTTTGGGTTTGAGTTGAGAGCTAAAATTCGAGTTACGAGCATTTATGCTTGCAGTTATTTTGCAAAACTTGGTTTTTCCATCAATGTGTTCAAAGAAGGTGAGCGCGAAGGAAAGTGCTGAGAAGAAGCGGATGATGTGCATTGAATTAAAGAAAGAGTTGACTGAAAAACATGACCAAGGTGTGCGTGTAGTCAACTTGGCGAAGCAGTATGGGCGTCCCACTTCTACAGTCTGCACCTTACTGAAGCAGAAGGAGTCAATAAAGGCTGTAACGCCGGCCAGGGGCGTTAAAATATTTTCTAAACAGCGGACATCTGTCCATGAAACTATGGAGAAGCTGCTGATGGTGTGGTTCACGGAGAATCAGCTCGCAGGAGATCCGTAATGGAAGCGATAATCTGCGAGAAGACTCGAGCTGTTTACACCGGTTTGCTGCAGCAGACCCAGGCACTTCGGCGGACGAGGCATCGGTCGACCCGTTTAAAGCCAGTCGGGGCTGGTCCGAGAATTTTAAAAAGAGGACTGGCTTTCACTCAGTTGTCAGGCGTACAATGTACTTAATAAAGCCAGTTTATTGCAGTACGTTCTATTGTATTGTTTTTTATACAACATTCGTTATTTATAAGCACATTTTTCTTATTTAAAAACATATAACAAAAACATTCGGTGTGTTTTTTGGAGGTCCAGAACGGATGAATGGCATTTCAATGGGGAAAATTGATTTGACATACGAGTAAATTGAGTTACGAGCTCCGTCACGGAGCGAATTAAACTCGTAAGTCAAGGCACCACTGTAGACTGTACATATGCACAAGGCACCACTGTACACTATACATATGCATATATATATATATATATATATATATATATGCATATGCCTGGTGCATGTGTGTGGAGTTTCTTGCTGTTTAAGAGCAAACCTTATCAGGACTGTCAGCAATATTCCAGTGTCACAAACTTGGGATATCCATAATGAGTCCTGTTTCAGAACATTATTAATGTGTGTGTGTGCGTGTGTGTGTTTGTTTTGCAGCTACTACCTATACCCATACGATAAGATGGTGGCTCCCAACGTGTCTCTGCAGAAGGATGGTGAGGTCGGAGCAGAGGTTTTGGGAGCGCTGCTTAAACAGCACTACAGCAGGAAAATACACAACCTGGACACCCAGCCAGGTCAGCGCGCGCACACACACACACACACACATTAACATGTTACTTTTTATTCCCCCTCTCCAGGCTCTGCTCACAAATGTGTTCGTCCATTGGTAACGCTGTGAGTTTGATTTTTACAGAAGGCTAAAAAATGCCCTTCAGCCCAGTGAGAAACACCTGCACTTAAATTTATATCACCCTCTCTCTAACACGCACACACACACACACACACACACTACTTGTTTGTTTAGAGGCAGGGGCGGACTGGGACAAAAAACGGCCCTGGCATTTTGGGGAAGAGCAGCCCACCATGTACAGTGACACACACCTCCCATAATTGGGTATACCAACAAAGCAGTATTCAATAAAAGTAGTATTTAATAAAAGTAGTATTCAACAAAGTAGGATTCAATAGATTGTGAACTTACCCAGTCAAAAATGATGCAACTTAACCATTTAATGAATATTTAGGGAAAAAAGAGAGGACATTCTGTATGTGTGTGTGAGTGACAGAGAGAGAGAGATTTTAAAAAGTATGGATGTCTTTCATGTCTGTATATTGTTCACAAATACAGAAAAGTTTCCTCTAACACCATGGCCCAAAAGTTGCCTTCTACTCACCCCACAACCAATAATAGATAAATAACTGCTGTCTCACTGTTACTGTTGATGAATGCTGGTTACAAAAATAATGTTCTCACTTTCAATAAGATGACTGAGATCAGCATGGAAGATGTAAAAGAACAAACTTAAGTGTGTATTGTTTTAGCCAGTGTACACGATGTGTTATAAATAGCCGTTCTTCTAGCGGTAACGCTGATGATATTATTAGCTTATTTTGCCCGTATTCATGAATGTAAGAAGACAATCTAGAGCTACCGTACAATTATTATTTTGTTGGTGTGTTATCACCATAATTTTGCAAACAGCTAGTAATTTTGGCACATTTGGCAACGTCTGCCTGAAGTGATTTGTTTTTTTCTCGCAGTTTCTCTGCGCCCCTTTCACGTGTCCTCTCTCCATCTCATCCACTGGCACAGAGCTAAAAGGGGAGGTGTTTAAAGATATGATTGGGCCAGGCCCGTGTCAGTAAAGAATGGAACCAAGAGGAGTGTTTCATGGTTGACGAACGAATTACGCAGGCACACGGCCCAAAGCGGAAAGGGGTGGTGTTGAAAAAGTTGATTGGGCCAGCCCAGTGTCAATTGGGCCGCCGATCTATGATTCTCATGGGTCAGTCGGACCAATAAATAAATAAATAGCACGTCGGCCCACCAGGAAAATGCCCGATACGCCAGATGGTCAGTCCGACCCTGTTTATAGGTGCTACATACGCTAACTATGCTAACATTTAGTTCATTTACACAGCCTCACTAGAACACTTACACACACACACACATACACAAAACAAATTCGGGTGTGTGTGAGTAACGGTGTGTATAGTGTGATATAAGCTGAGGTGCTGTATTTTCTCATTAGGCCATCTGGAGAGATCAGCCTCACAGCAGTGCAACACATCTGTGAGTCAGTTAAAGGGAGGCGAGTGGGGAAAAATACCTGCAAATAGACGTCTCTCTCCCGTCTGTCTCTCTGCCTCTTCTCTGTCTTTCTCTCTTATCCGTCTCTCTCTCTTCTCTGTCCGTCTCTTTCCGCTCTGTCTCTCCTCTCTCCTTTCTCTTCTCTGTCCGGCTCTCTCTCTCCTCTCTCTCCTCTCTCTGTCTATCTCTGCCTATTCTCTGTCTTTCTGTCTGTCTCTCTTATCCATCTCTTCTGTCTGTCTCTCTCTCTCCTCTTTGTATCTCTCTCATTCATCTTTCTCTTTCTCTTCTCTGTCCGTCTCTCTCTCTGTTTCTCTCTCCTCTCTGTCTCTCTCTCCTCTCATTCTTTTCTAAATGTAGACTGAAATTAAAAGCGCTTTTTTGGCAGGACTGTTTTAAGAACAATGTTGTCGAAGTTGTATGTAGTATAATGTAACATTTAGGAAACAAAAACTGAATAATGTGAAATTACCAGTAATTATAGTTACTGATGGTGATCATTATCAAAAAAAAGGCCGTAACAAAGTAATTTAAAGATAAATGATGAAATGTGAATTACAGATATTGCATTTTAATAAAGAATAATAAAAAGTAGTAATAATAATAGTTGCAGTTATGATCAGGATGCGTTTAAGCATGTTGGTAGGTGTGATGGTAAGAGGCGTGTAGAGTTACTAACTGTCCTGCAGGCGGTGACATTCTGTTGCATATTTGGTAGCGAGGGCTACCAATGGATAAGCTTTCTGACTGAGAAAATTTCAGAATTTGGGAGGATGCTTTTTATTATTTGCGTGAAATTTTCTCTAATACTTTAAAATGTTTCACTATTTTTTGCTAGCTCTCTCCTTTGTGTATCTCTCTACCCCTCTGTATCTCTACGGTTCTCTCTGTATGATGTCTGTGTGTGTCTCAGCTCTGCAGTCTGCTTGCCCTACATTAAAATTCAGCACTTTGAGTCCCTCAGTGTACACACACACACACACACACACACACACACACACACACGGACACATATTCAGCTACCTTTCATACGTTCTGTTTTTCGTGAGAGAGAGAGAGTGAGTGAGTGAATACATAGCTCTTGGCTTTTCTGATTGTGTTCCTGTTTGTTTACCTCAGAGGCAAATACCAAAAAAGGGAAAAAAAGGTTTTTATATCTGTTAATATAGTTAATAGAAGGGTTACCTTTCTATTTTACTGCAAACGACAGCTGGTCAGAAAAGCTCCTTTATTCACACTGCAGTTATTACAGCGTTATCACTGATCCTTAAAAAGTCTTATAAAGTCTTGAAGTGCATTTCCACCCCTTCTCTTAAATTTCTATATGGAATATTTATGATGATAAAATGGTGGCAAATTTGAAGTTTAAATCAGTTTCCGTTGGTCATCAGGCAGCACCTTTATAACAATTTTATTGAACAACGTTCTGTGAGGGAGATTTTAGAGGCGGACCTCTGGTTCCATTCACCACCACTGTGAACAGTTCGAACTCGGTGTGCTGCTCTGAAACCAAAGCCACTCTGAACCTCTCATGCTCTGAATGATCTCACCACACGTTTCTGTTTTCTTCTTACCTTCTGCAACCACAGAGAGAGACCCACACCCACGGAGAATTAGTCACACAGGCTGTGTACGTATGTGTGAGCGTGTGCACCTTCCTCATCCTCCTCTTTCCTCCCACAGATCTCCATGTGTCTGCCTCCTCCATTGCCGGGGAGGTTAAATCCCATCGCCCGGGCGAAGCGCCGGCCGTTGCCGTGGAGACAGTGTGTGCTAAGGAAGATGATAAGGAGCGGATCGTGTTGGAGATCGTTCAGATGTACAGCAGACAGCAGGAGAAACTCAATGCCACTCTGCACCGGCAGATGCAGCTTGAAACGGTCAGAGCAACCCTTGTATCTTTCCTACCTCGCATTCCACACCCATTCAACCTCTTCTCACCAACAGCATCACATCTACTCCACCTTATAGTTCACATACCACACCTTATACCTCAAATACCTCACATACCACATATTATACCTCACCTAGCATGTCTCATCTCACTACTCCTTACCTCACCTACCACACCTTACACCTCACCTACCACACCTTACCTCAATTGCCATGCCTCATCTCTTCTAATGCTCCTTACCTACTGCACTTTCCACCCCTACTCAACCCACAGCATCTCATCTAACACACTGTATTCCTCACCAACCATTCCTTATACCGCACCTACCACAACACAAACATACTGGATCGATATTGGCTGGTTTCAGTAACGAAGTTTAAAGTAGTTTAATGGGACCTCTAATTTGTTTGTGGCGCGTAAGAAGTTAAGTTATTAATTTTTTAATATAATGTTTTTGATATTGATGTGTGTCACTAAAGCATTACTGACCTTTTAGAATAAATTCCTCCAATTCTATGTGTGTGTGTGTGTAGGAACTAGAGGCAGTGCGTGGTGGCGAGGTGGCCCAACTGAGGCAGCTGTCAGCGGAGCACAGCGAGCTGCAGAGTGAGCTGGAGGCCGTTCACACTGAGCATGCTCAGAAACTGGGGGAGGTGCGCCAAGAGCAGAGGGAGCTGGAGCGCAGACTGGAGCAGCTCAGACAGCAGGGCTGCACCTGCAAACCTAAAGAACAGGAGGAGCAGTACACCGCACAGGTACAGAGACACACACACACTAGGACACCTCACTCTCACACAGTTGAAGAAACAACTGTGTTCTGAAAAGACACAATCTGTTTAAATGGAAGGAAAGTCAGGTATCACACATGTGTGTTAGTGTGAGAGAGAGGAAGAGAAATCTGCCTACCCTATCACTGTAATTTTTTTCCCCTTTTTGCCAGTGACCCTAAATCAGTGGAAGCTCAAAATGACAGTCCCATTAAAAAGCCTTTGACTCCACAGTCGGCTTGTTTGGTGTATGAAATGTGCTTCTTTTGTTTAAGTGCCACAGCTATGAAGCTATCTTAGCCCATACCCCACCACATGGTGGCTAAATCATCACACACTCCGCTCAAACGGTCTGGAGGTGTTCTCTCTAATAGACTACCTGCGTGGTTTCAAACGCTGTATGACTCACTTATCTATAAACTCATTTACACAAGCGTAGCTAAACACAGTGGCAGCCTGAATTCTGTCTGTACATTTTGTTTATAGGAGATCACACAGTTTGAGATAATTTAGGCACCATACTAATTACTGGGGTATAAGCTTCCATTACTCATTAGCTAAATTAGCCTTAAAGCTCCAGTGCAAAATTTCAGACACGAAAAAATGGCATAAAGGGGAGGAACTGAGGGGTATTTATTAATGTTAGGGCCTGTTAGTCTGTATAGCTTATAATGCAGGCTGTGTACGTATGTTTTATTCATTCTCTCTCTTGCTCCTCAGCTGTGTGAGCTGCGGTGTCGCCTGGAGCGCGCTGAAGCAGAGCGTCAGGAGCTGCAGGATGAGCTGCGGCGGGAGCGAGAGGCACGGGAAAAACTGGAGCTCATGATCACTCAGCTGCAGCAGCAGATCATCCAGACCACCAGCAAGACTAACGTCAGCCCACACATCCTGAACACACTGTCCCCTCCTGCCCCGGAGACCGCGGCCAGCTAAACACACACCCACACATGCGCACACACTCACGTGCCTGCAACCCCCTCCCCACCTCACCGAGTCCCCAGACACAAGCAGAGTCAGCCCTGTGGGGCTTACGTGTTCGTTATTTCTTTAAAAGACTTTAATAACGCTTTTATAATTTAACATCACTTTAAAAAATATATTTTATGTTGTATTGTGTCGTCCCCCCATTCTTAGACAGTATTTAAAAACCTTTGTATGTGATTTAATTTATAGTTTTGCTAATAGGCTGCTTATTATGGACAGAGAAGAGGAGGTTTGTTCTCCTTTTTCCTTTTTTTTAAATCTTATTTTTGGTTCTGGACTGGACTGAAGACTGTGGGGCAGTTTGGGAACTGAATTAACTTTTTAACACCACCGGCTGAGCCCCAAGGAGCCAAAATGACCCTGAAAAAGACAGTTAAAGCTGGAGCTTTTATGTACACCAGCCCACTGCGGAAAAGCGAACTGATCTTCTAGGATTTTAAAGTTTTAATACAAAACGAAACTCTTGAAAAAAAATGTACGAAAAGGACCATGATGAGATCTTGTGATCCAGAACATTGCGGCTATTGTGCTTCTTCATGAAGGTGAAAGCAAAACTCAAAGCCAGGAGGATGGAGGGCCCCCTCAAAGAGGCCCCTCTGGTTTCAGATGATAATCCTCCTTCTCCCTCCACTTTTTCCTTCCTCCCTTCTTTTCCCTCCCTCGCTGTCTCCCCGGTTGGTGCCTGCTGTCTGCTGGCGATTGGACGTTTCCTGCATGTTTTGCTTCACTGTGGACATGCACATGCTTGCCCCCTGCTGGACGGAAACAGCGCAGCAGCACCACCAACCGTATAAAACAGTATTGAGCGCCTTCAGTAAAAATACAGAGGGTGAAACATGGCCACTGCTGTGTTCTCTGAAGGTCGGTGTAAAAGTAACACCGGTGCAGCGCAGGCTGAAGAGAACAAGGTCTGATGTTTTGTCAATTTTGAGCCCGAAATAGGCATTGCTTTGGCCAAGTGAACAAACACAGGACAGAATGAGGGAGGAGAGAAGGACAGGGAGGGAGGCTGGGGCGCCTGAGGGCCGTTTCACGAAAGCGTACCAAAAGAAGCAGAAGCTTATTAAATGTACCTGTTTACTCTTCATAAATAGTGTTAATTGCAAATTCCACCTTGGCTGTTTCACCTACCATTGCGTCCGGTTCTTGTTTACTAAAAGTTTTTAGTAAGCAAAGTTGTTTTTTCTTCATTTCTGTGTTCAGTTCAATCTTTTTGAACAGAAGAACATTCTTCAAAACATCTCTGCGAGTTTGTTTGACTGTGTAAGAGGAATTATAATTATTGAAAATGTATCGGTAAATTATGTTGTAAATTTGTAATATGTTCAGAGAACATTCTAATGAAATTCCCTTTTTTTTTAAGCTTTCGTGAAAGTGGCGCCCCCTAGTGCCCAGCTTTCATTTGGTGGTGAAGAGGAGCTTTAAATCTGTAGGGCAGAAGGTGGCAGATTAGGGGGGAGGGGGAGGGGGAGGTGTGAGACGAGTGCCAGCAGCCTCTCAGTCAGTCTGGAGCTGCTTCTCCTTCGTCTCATTCATTTCTCCTCCTCCAGGTGGGCCCGGACCCCCGGCCGGTACGGATCAGGACACATCGCCCAGTCTGACAGGACCTTTATAAGCTGACAAACACAAAAATCACAAAAAAGAAAGAAAAAAAAAGTCTTTAATCAACTATTCCTGTACATGCGTGCTTTCTGTTTATCCCAAAAAAAAGATATAAAAGCAAAAAAGAAATCTTGGAAATTTATTTAATGTATTAACTAATAGATTTATATCTACTTTGTACATACAGTAGTCTTTAATATATTAACTGTCATTATAAAGAGTCTTTAAAAAAGATTATATTGATCCCAAGATGAGTGAAGCTCACTGGGGTGTTTTTGTATGAGGTGTGAGATGCATGGTGGTGTGAGAAGGGAAGGGTGAAAAAATAGTCGCTACAAGATGTTTTTTTTATTATTATTATGATTATTATGGTTATTATTATTACTGAAATCATTATCCCCACTATTATTACTATTGCTATTATTATTATTTAGTAGTTGCCCCCTGAGATTGGTGGGGCATGTTTGATGTTGAAATGTACGTTTCCCATGTTACCGTAATGACCATAAGTTACGAGAACCATGTTCATTTGCATTTAAACTACTTTTTTGTACGAAAGAATGAGAGCGAGGAAGGCATGGGGTTCATCTGCGATGCTGCTTGGCTCTCGAGAAAGAGTTTTGTACTGTTATAAGAATGACAGTTGCTCTAAAGAGCGGAGAGGATGTCTTTGTTTTCTTTTGTTTTTACCGTGTAATTACCTTCATCAAGCGCCGCTCACTAGTATGTTGTTCTTTCCAGAAGGCTGTTTAAAAAAAAGAAAAGAAAAAGAAAACATTCAGCATAATGAGAGGCAACAAACTGACAGCTCCTCCGTTAGCACAGTGTTGGGTATCAGAATCAGTAAACTTTATCGATCCTGGAGGAAATTGCTTTAAAGGGTCCGTATCATAGCAAGCTGAATTTTCTTGCATTTTTGACATCACAAAAAATGCAGAAACTGAATTCATTGTTTTTGTGAAGTCACAGATGTGTTTACACACATCCATCTATTCCGCATCTGTCCTGCAGCAGTTTAGCCCCGCCCATTCACGCTGAGGTGTTTCAAGCCAGACTGAACAACACAGCCAATCAGAGCAGAGCGTATTTACATGTTTCAGTCTTAAGTTAAAAATACAGCCTGTTTGATTCTAGGGGACGAAAAGAGTCGTGTACAAATGAATTATGGCTGTTTTTATAATGCCTTACAAGCATTATAAGGGGGGCAGTGAAATGCAAGAAAATTGTTTCATATGGGCCCTTTAAAATGAGCTGGGTTGTAGCTAATTTAGCTAATGACACCTGATGTGTCCTAAGAGTGTGATCTTTCTCTCACACACATACTCTCACACATGTGAGTGGGAGAGAGTAACACGCTGAGTGTCTGGTACTGAACACAGTGGGGCGCTGAGCCTGGAGAGGTCCATGCAGTGTGTGATTACGGAAATGCCTGCTGGAGGATTTACATTTCTTGAAAAAGAAAAAAACACACACACACAAAACTGTGTGTGTGTGTATGTGAGAGATAAAGCTCCGTAAATCAGTGTTTGGCTTGTGCAGGCCTCCGTTAGCCCTCCAGCCGTCACTCTAAGGGCATTTTTGTTCCGTTTTATGTTTTGTTTTTCGAGGTATTTAAATGCATTTGTGAAGATTTTCCAGGGTGAACATTTATTTTGTACTGATTTTGTTTTTGTACGCACGGGGGCGCTGTAGGGCTGCAGAGAAGCCTGTGCGTGGCAGCCTCTCTGTTTTTGAATGGGAGGTGTTCTCTAATGCAGAGTGAGAGCGATGACAAATGTATGGGCTTGATATGATGATGATGATGATGATGATTGGCAGAGTTATTATTAACTGGAAGAATCTAATACTAAGGACTTTTTTTGCAGAGAAGAAAAATTAGATGATAAGGACGGTTCAGCTCACCGTGATGCTGACGGTGAAGCATTGTTTATACAGATGGGTAAATATAAACAAAGTAAAGATTAAAACTTTTTCTTTTTTATAAATACATATATATATA
>JBBIGA010052815.1:0-12806 GCA_037576975.1 Alestes dentex
GCCATGCCCGCGAAACCAGGGTTGCACACACACACACACACACACACACACACACACACACACACACACACACACACACTGACCTGGTCGACCAGCCATGAACGCAGTCGCCTTGTGGAGCGGATTTTACCTGACGCCATCTAAAAATAAAAAAAAATCAATAAGAATTTGCAGTTTCACTGAATGCTAGGGAAAAACACAGTGTAATTATATGACAAAATACTTTGAACAAACTGACAAATCTGGATAGTGCCTGGCAAATCAAGTAGAAAGAAAATGAGAAACAATTATAGACAACAATTATACCACTAGTTACAAAGTGAAGGCAATACCACATCTACTCCAAATGATATCAACTTTCTGGTCCTATTTTAATAACATTTACAAATCCAACTGTGCATATGATCCCTCTGCAAATGAAACCTTTATAGACAATATCAATATCCCCAGGCTAAATTAAAACCTAAGGTAATAAACTTAGATTGACCACTTTAAGCAAATTACTTTGAAAATACATTGTTTACAATGCCAAATAAAAAAGCACCTGGTTTCCCACCTGAATTTTATAAAAACTTCTGGCCAACAATATCACCGATATTGAATCAATTGACCAACAAAATGAGAAATTTCCTTACAGCATTTCTCCTTACCCTAATAAAGACTAGTGTAAAGATGCATGTTAGAGTGTTTGTGTTCAAATTTAACACAAGTTCAATAATTGACAAACAATGATAGCAAAAAAGATCCACGTGTGTAATCCTTAAGGCATTCCAAATAGAGCAGGTCCAGGCAGTGGCAGCAATCAGCAGCATGAATCAGAGAAATACAATAATAAAGACCACTCAGTACACCATGCAAGACAATACTTCACAATACTTTCATCATTAAGTCCTTAAATAGAGCTACAATAGGTGGTCCTTATATAAGCTGGGTGAAAGTTCACAGCTTCCCCAGCTGTGGCTCAGGTTGTCACAACCCAACTCTGTGTTGAAGCAACTCTCTACTTTCTCTCAAAAGGGACATTTAAATGATCATCTTTGAGATTAGAAAAAGTCACACACCCTGATCAAACAGGTTTCCCTGATGAAGCCAGGCATTCATCAGATATTCATGACATTTTCCATTATCTCATAATGTTCACTCAACCAGTCAAAATCCATTATTCTCCCAGTTCACCAAGGCAAGTGGAATGTTGTTATCCCCAATCTCTCATTTAATATCCCTACAGGTAGCATTTGATATCCCAGCCTTGATATTCCCTCCAGCCTTTCACTTTTGTTTGAAATTATTAAACTCGCTGAAAATTATTTAAACTACTTTTTTTCAATGACTCTCAGTTCTCCACCCTTAACTTAATAAGTCCAACGCAATGGACTTGTTCAGGCATTCAAAAAGATCTTTGCCTTGAAACTGCGTCAGTAGTCAGTAAGTGAAGAACTCTCCATCAAAGACCTATCATTCTTGTCCCAGTCAATAAAAAAACATAATGATGAAACAGATCGTGTGATTTTGGGGTATGCATTCCTACTGCAGAACTTTTATTTACAAATATGCCATTTTAGAAGCCAATAGTGCTATGGTAAATGGGCAAAATCTCAATTCAAACGACAAGTTGACATGAACTCAGAAAACTGAACAAGCTTTCAATGACCTGAAAATAGCTCTACAGTCCACCCCTGCATTAGGACTTCCTGACATGATTTGACCTTTTACTGTAGTCGAACGACATGGTTGTTTGAGATCTGTTTTGCACCAGGAACATGGGGGCAGACAAAAACAAGCTGCTTTTTTTAAATTCTACCCTGGTTGTTCCGGAGACAACATTGTGCTTTTAGATTTGTTTCTCATAATTGTTAAACAATGCAATGTTCTCAACCCTGCTACTCTTTTGCCCATTCCAGGTGAAAAAAACACCATAACTGTGTTGCTGTGTTGACAAAAACATGTTCCCGACGACCCAACCTGTCAGAAATGCCTTCAACTAACCCTGATCTTGTTTTGTTTGTGGATGGCTCAGTCTTTTGAGTTCCAAACATGGGGCAAAATTTTAAGTCCTTTTCAGCCGACCAACACATTTTCGGGCGACCAACAAAGCTGGGAACAGAACCTGCAGGCAGAACGCTTCCTGACATTTTTGTGGTCATGACATGTTACGTTACTGCCAGGATTTGTCTTTTATTCTGTCTGATATTCACAGGTGAAAGACACCCTACGAACCCCGACTGAGGGACCCCTGCACATAAAAAGCCAGGAGACTACATGGTGATCAGACACCTGAGAAGGAAAAACTTAAAATCCAGACAGTGTGATGGTCCATTCCAGGTCCTTCTGACTAGGCACATGGCAGTCAAGGTTGCGGAGAGAGCCTCTTGGGTACACGCCAGCTGAAGGAGGAGAAATCATCTGTGGAGCAGGTGTAAAAAGAGTAACCTCTACTGGTGGTTTAAAAACCCAATGGTTACTCCAACCTCATCATGAGTTCCACTTGACTATTCCACCCATTCAGCACCAGGGCACCATTTGTTTCCTCACAAGTCTGACCATAGCAGTTTGGTCTTGTGTATCAAGCCTTGAGGATGAAAGGACAATAAATGCTACCAACCTAAATGAAACAGTGATATACCTGGCTGATTCCATAAAGTGTTTCTGAATTAAATTGTCAAACTGGTAGATATGCCAACAATCAAGTCAATGTAGACCATGTTGTCCCTTCTGGAGTCTCATGTCACATGGTAACCCAGATTACCAGTACGCATTTAAGGCAAATTTAACAGAGTGTACGAAGGTGCAGAAAACTAATATCCTTAGGACCTTTTCTCTTTTTAATGTCGCAGATTTTTCCTGAAACAGAACTAGATTAGATCAAATTAAGGATAACATGTCATTTTCCATCTGTTTTTATGCAAAAGAAGAGAGTGGCTGAATGTGGGAAATTTCACAGGCACATGTTATGAAATCATAACTCCAATTACACAGGTCAACAGGTCAAAAGCATCAGAGATAAGTTTATGTGGGTTTTGTAGTGTTTTTCATGCTGACTTCAAATCTGTGTTTAGTTTCCCCTAGCACGTACAGTTTTTGTGATGAAGCTAGTTATACATTGCATGATAGTGGTATGATTAGCAAATAATAATCATATTCTAAGCATTTTTGAAGAAACAGTGGTAGCTGACGGACACTGATCATTATATCTATGCCACAGTGTGCGGCTATCTGACTTCGCACTGAAAATATTGAAACAGTTACTCGATTGGTGCCTGTGGTTTAATAAAAACCGCATGCAAGTCTATTGCAAACTAAAATTGACTCATAATTCAAAAAGTTGATGTGACTGAAAAAAACTGAAAGCAGATCTGAAATCAGCATGAAAAACTGGTTTAGGAAATGGGTTGTGGTTTCTGATGATTACAAAAAAAATTTTTTTTGTTGACCTGTGTTGTCAGACACAAACTGTAACTTTCCCTTGCGTGACTGTCTTATCACCCTTTCATTTCACCCTCTACACATCTGACTTTAGTTACAATGGGCGAAGGCGGGGTACACCCTAAACAGTTGCCAGCAAGTCGCAGGGCCACATACAGAGACAGACAACCATTCACGCTCACAGTCATACCTAGGGGCAATTTAGTGTGCTCAACTGACCTATCCCCAATGCATGCATGTTTTTGGTGGCGGGTCACGGGGAGAACATGCAAACTCCACACAGAAAGACCCTGTGCCCAACCCGGGACTCAAACCCAGAATCTTCTTGCTGTACAGCAACAGCACTAACCCCTGTGCCACCGTGCCGCCCCTGAACAATATACCTTATATAGAATTGCAGATATAAATATACATAGTACATAAATTGTACTGAATTTAACCATCACAGTTAAAGCTGCAGTATAAACATAATATACAACAACAAAGTATGTAACATCAACTATAGTGTTGATTAAGTGTACTGGGGTGTAGTCAACTGGTGTGGAGGGTAAAAAGGATCAGGCTTAATGTGCAGCCTTGTACTGCTACTGTGTTAGAGTGGAGGAATTGCCTGATAGAAAGTCCATAATCCAAGGGCATAATTGGTTTCCCAGGCCCAGTTTGCTGAGCGTGCTGTATAGTTTATGTGGGGAAATCATGTTAAATGCAAGGGTTGTGGAATCAGACACCTTATAGGCGCCAGCTGAATTGCAAGTGGAGTTTCATTAACATGTAATAATAGTCATTAGTAAACACATTAGCTGCCTACCATGCCATCAGTTTAGTTTACATGTGAGGTTATGTGTGTTTATCTGATAAATGTTTTTCTACATTAATTGCTACTGGTGTGCCATAACCTGTTTTCATCCGTTCTCGCAATTACTTTTCAGTTCTGTGTTCTGGTAATACCTAAAATGTTTTCTATTTACAAGCATTTGGTTTTCTGTTTTTACATTTTGAGGCATACGAAATTATGTAATTATGTTAAGACTTTTCAAATGTTTCATATTATAGCTGTCGTGTAGTAGTGGTTAATCTGAAACATTTACAGCACTGATTCATTTTGTGTCCAAAGAATAATTTATTCCGATGCCAGAGATACAGCTGTACGTGAAAGTTTGGGCAATCTTGGTCAAATGTTTTGTGAATTTCTAAAGTGAAAACTTAAAGGTCTAGTTTGGAAATAACTGTGTAGGACCCCATTTCTGTCTATCCTGGATGTAGTTATAGCCCACGTTTTATGTCAGTTTTGTTTTTTATTATTTACTGTTGGTAACAAACACAAGAAAGCAAGTCATCCTTGTGGCACAACTGTGTCTGTAAAAAAACATTCCCAAAACTTGTCTCAGCATCCTCTGCCTCAATGAACAAGCAGTTTATGTGGGTTGAATAGAGTCTTGAAATGTATTTACAGAAAAGATTTGCATGGGTATTGACATCTAGGTTGTTAGCAACCTTAGCCTCATAGCTCATAGTTAATTGCAATGCATGGTTTTGATTTATTTGCTAAATTTAATATATTGAAGAAAAATACATACATAAAGTTAAAGTGCTAAGCTTAGGTTTGAGCACCCTTTGAGTTAATCGACTAAAGCTTGTAGAACTCATAAGGCTTTAACTTAAGTCAGGTGTAGTAGCTCAGTGGGTAGGATAGGATACTTGCCTCCTGGACCAAGAGGTCCTGGGTTCGAATCCTATCCTCAGCATACCACCACTTGGATTAAGCAAGACCCTTAACCCAAGTTGCTTCAGGGAGACTGCCCCCTGCAGTTAGGGAATGGAAGTCGCTTTGGATAAAAGCGTCTGCTAAATGCCGTAAATGTAAATGTGTAGACAATGCCTGAGTGTAATAAATACTGGGGACTTCTCAAGTTGCTTACACTCAACAGCCATGAGCAGTTGAGGATCTGAAAGTAATTTACTCTACAAAAAATATCAGGCTACAAAAGATGTCATTTCATTATTTTCACTGTTTAAAATGTTATTAAGAAATGAAAGAAAAGTCATCAGAAGGTAACCTTAACTGTCATGTCAACTCAACACCAGAAGAATGTACCACAACACTTGGACAAACCAGAGAGTCACTGGGATGAAGTATTGCGGTCTGATGAAACAACAAAAAAATAAGCCTTGCCCACAGTTACTAAAGGTACACTAAATGGACAAAAGCACCTTTTGTCCACACCTGTTTTTAGGGTTTGGGCTAGACGCCTTACTTCCAGTGGGCTAAAGGGCTAAATCTACTACAGCAGTTTCCAACTTTGCGCACAGTTTGGGGAAGGACCTTTTCTATTCCAGCATGACTGTACACCAGTGCACAAAGCAAGGTCCACTCATGGTTGGATGAGTTTGGTGAGGAAGAACTTAACTGGCCCACACAGAGCCCTGACCTCAACTCAATCCAACATCTTTGGGATGAACTGGAACGGAGATTGCGAACCAGGACTTCTCATCCAACATCAGTGCCTGATCTCATACATGCTCTACGGAATGAATGAGCACAAATCCCCCAAAAATATTACACAATCTTGGGGAAAGTCTTCCAAGAAGAGTGGAAGCTGTTATAGCTGCAAAGAAGGGACCGACTCCATATTAAAGTCTATGTGTTTGAATGCAATGTCATTGAAATCCCTGTTAGTGGAACGATCAGGTGCGCCGATACTTTTGTCCATATAGTGTATGTAACAATGACAGCTGCTAAAGAACCTGTGCTACTAAACAGGTACTAAAACATACTACTTGTAATGTCCCAAATTATACGTTGTGTATTTTGTCTTCTTGCTCACAAAACAATGAAGTGCCCTCTGGTGATACACTGCAGTGTTCAAATATTTTGGTGTGATTTCGTCCCACAGTAAACATAACACTGTTCTGAAACGGGGAGTTTTCTCCAGGACAGTAAAAAAAACCCCGTCCCAGCCAGTGTGTACGTCTCCACTGACCCTCGATCAGGCACTTCGGATAGGGAGCATACGCTTACTTCCTATTCTATTTGCGCAGTATTATATGGTCGTGTTAAGAAAACAGCACTACGCATGTTAACAGTAATAAGACAATAGATAAAACACTGTCTTATACTAATATAATACGGTACAGAGAAATTAACACCTGAAGATGGCCAGTAGACTGTTTAAAGGATACTTAAAAAGTAATTGTGTCGGGTAAGCTGTACTTATAAATCCAATATTCATCTGATTCATAAACGTAGGTGTTTAAGTTTCGTTTTTACCTTCTCTCCAGTTTTCAATTGTTGTTTTCCACAGAAGATCAATCAAGTTTTTGCCTGTCTAATTCTTATGTTCAGCTCCCAGCTCAGCCAGTAAGTCGCTCCTTTTCCCAGAAATCACGTGACCAGAGAGCAGCGCCCCAAATGTGCTCCAAACCTCCAGAGGGAGACAAAATCACAACCATCTGAACTGAGCTGCACTGTGTACTGTGAGACACCAAAACTGTTATTAATAGGAATGGGTGAATGAATTCATTTATACATGTGTCTATTCACGACCATATGACTTAGTGAAATAACTGAATACATGTGGCTGAATGTGTGGGAAAGTGATCCTCGACTAACTTTGGCTGGAAAAATGTGATTTGCCTTTTTATCACTCTAATACAGAAGCCTAAACAAACTCAGCTGAAGGGGATGTAGAGAGATAAAGATTGGTCATGCTCCTGTTTTCAGGTCTTGTCCCCCTATTCAGTTTTTTGGAAGAGTGTTGTATCCCTCTATCTTGGAAGCATCGCTGATGGGCTCAGTATGGATGAGACTTAGTGCTGCATCCTAGATAGTAGAACCCAAGGTCACCACCTGGTAGAGGTATTTCTCTTCTTTTTTTTTTTCATTTTCTTTTTCACTTTTTCTTCTGATTTCCCCACCAAGTTGCCAGCTACTTCCCCTTTTTAGTGACTTTGAACGCCATTTTCTAAAATAAAATAAGAGAAAAACAACTTAAGGAACACAAGCTAAAAGTAAAATTTGAAAGCTAATTTAGAGTTGAGTTTCCTCTCAGGTTCTAGCTGCTCTTGTTTCCCATTCTTGATCCCTTTGCTCTCCCCAGCCCTCCTTTTTGTCTCATGTCCCCTCTTTCTGGGTGTTAAGTTTCTCCTCAGCTATTGTCTTTTTCGTTTCTTTTATCGTGCATTACTCAGTGGCCTCTCTTCGTTACTCCTTCATTTTTCTCCTTTCCATTTTATTTTTTTAGTCATTCACAGTTTAGCCCAGGCCTCTCTCTCCTCTCAGCCCTCTCTCTTTTCTTTGTCTTACTCATGTTTGGTCTGTGTCTAGTATCCCCAGCCTTATTTATTCATTAATTTTCCCTTTTGTTTATGCTGTCATCTTCACAATTTGATTATTAGTCTTTTCATGTGTCCCTTTTTGCCTTTTCTAGTGCACCTTATTTTTTTTATTCTCATTCTTTGTCTTACTGCCCTTTCCCCCTTTTTTCCTTTTTGATTTTTTTGTTTAGATTTGGCACAGAAATAGACCCCGTGACAGGTCTAATAGACCCTCTCAAGCCCTCCATAGTGGCTCACAGATACCCTCGCAATCATTGCTGCCCGGATGACTGAGTCAACATCAGATCCATTGGAATCAGAATCAGAATCACAAAACTTTATTGATCCCGGTGGAAATTGGTTATGTTATGACTGCACAGACACATAGAGACACAAAGACAAGAATGATAAAAAATATAAAGTCTAAATAAATAATAAAATAATAAAAATCTGCAGAAAAACCTTCATATTAAATGCACTACGATATCTACACAAATGCTGGATACTAATACTATCGATAAGTAGCTTACAGTTAAGTAAATTACTAATAACAAATAGTGGTTAGACCTTCTCATCCAGCATCAATGTCTGACCTCATAAATGTTCTACAGAATGAATGGGCACAAATTCCCTCAAAAACTCTTGTGAAAAGCCCTCCAAGACGAGTGGAAGCTGTTATAGCTGCAAAGGGGGGACAAACTCCATATTAAAGTCTATGAATTTAAATGCTGTGTCATTTTAGTATTGGTGTGATGGTCAGGCGTCCCAATACTTTTGTCCATATTGTGGACCTTTTAGTAATATTTCCAGTTTACATATCGCATCTTAATGATGGATCATTGGTGGAACAATTAATCAGAATGAAGTATAGACAGAGAGCCGAACCCCCCCCAAAAGAC
This sequence comes from Alestes dentex, assembly GCA_037576975.1. Lineage (NCBI taxonomy): Eukaryota > Metazoa > Chordata > Actinopteri > Characiformes > Alestidae > Alestes > Alestes dentex. The sequence continues at coordinate 8,637 of JBBIGA010052815.1, forward strand.
CGAGCAGACTGGATGTCCTCTCAGTCAGGAGGAAGTTAAAGTTGGTTTCGATATGTTTTAAGGTGGATATGTTTTCGACATGTTTTAAGGAGTCTAAACGTGGTTAAGGATTTAGCATTATAACAATACATATGCTAAATCCTTAGAAGAGACCAAGAGATGTGATGTACTTTTACTCAATAATCAGTGAAATGTACAAAGTACAAATCCTAGTTTACTGATCTAACAAGTGGAATGTAGACCACCTTAAGAGAGTTCTTCTCCACTCTGGGACGCACACTCGGAGGGAAGATCTAACTCAGGTGCTGGTGAAAACGAAAGTGTTTTTTTCAGACGGAAAAGTGGTGTTTATCTTGAAGTGGCAGTTGGACTTGACCTGAATTGAACTTGAATTTCTTCAGTACTGCCAGAATAAAGGCAGCTCAACATGTCCAAGTTCAAGATAAGTAAAGAGAACGGAGTGAAGGTAGGATGCAATTGTGTATCGTTGGACAGCCACAACCGTGATTAATTACAGTAAAATGTCTTCCGTAAAGTTAGAAACGGAGCCCAAACCTGTCCGTTTAGTGCGCCGTCTCATTAAAACGGGACAGCTGTATGATATAATTTGATGATATAATCTCTATTTTCTATGATCTTCTGAATTAGTCTTGGAAAAAGTTCCGTATAAGCTCGACACCGGCTAGTCATTTTCAGAACGAAAAACTAAAAACGAATCGGTTCCTATGAACTGCCTCGTAAATGAATCGGTTCTTTTCAACCGACTCGTAAACTAAACGGTTCCTATAAATTCATGAGATTAATAGAGTTGAACTTGTACAATTCTACTGAAAACTTGCTTGTACGTGGTAAATCATGAATAATAAATATGATATTTTATAATAATAATAATAATAATAATAATAATAATAATAATAACAGTATAGAATACTCCATGCTTAGAACAGTTTTCTAAAATTCTCTTAATGTTCACTTACACTCTTCTTGGAAGGCTTTCCACAAGATTTTGGAGTGTTTCTGTGGGAATTTGTCCCCATTCATTCTGTAGAGCATTTATGAGGTCAGGCACAGATGTTGGACGAGAAGGCCTGTCTCGCGATCTCCGTTCCAGTTCATCCCAAAGGTGTTGGATGGGGTCACTATGTGGGCCAGTCAAGTTCTTCCACATCAAACTCATCCAACCATATCTATATGGATCCTGCTTTGTGCACTGGGGCGCAGTCATGCGGGAATAGAAAAGTTTCTTCCCCAATCTGTGTCCGCAAAGTTGGAAGCATGGTGTTGTCCAGAATGTCTTGGTATGCTGAAGCATTAAGATTGTCCTTTATTGGAAGTAAGGGGACAACTGAGTTCAATAATTAAGAGGTGTGTCCCGATGCTTTTGTCCATATAGTGTACAGCTAGAAGAGATCTCAATCAAGTTGAGTTTATTTGTGAATCAGTGAATCACTGAATCGGTCTTTCGGTTCTTTGAAATAGCATTATAGCATTGGTTCTGTAAACAGAGTAGAACCACAGAGACGGCTAATGGCTAAAGCCATGTTTATGTGTAATTTAGGGCAAAGACAGAATGTGAAGAAGCACAATTACTCGAACGGTTTAAAACAGCCAGTGGGCTATTCGTCGTCTTTCTCTCCACAATGACTTGCATATTGTCGAGCTCCATGCTAGTCAGTTTCACTTTCACTTAGAGCAGCACCATCTGAAAAATAATGATTGTGGTGGAGTGTCCCATCAAAAATGTCCTGCAGGTGCTGCGGTCTGGTACAGGTGAGATCTGTCCATTTTAACACTCATCAAACGATTCTTAATCCCTGTTCCTCGTCGAAGGGGACATTGTTACCCTTGACAAGGCTAGTCCACCAGACATGTTTCTTTGGATAAAAGTGTCAGTCACATTTAACTTTGTGTTGAATTCCAGTGCGCCCTCAACAGTCCCCCTCAATTTGGGTCTCAAACACTCGGTCCTGTACTGGTCTTGCAGAGCCTTTACAGTAGGCTATGTACACTATAGGGAAAAAAGTATTGGGACGCCTCACCATTGTACCAACAGGGACTTTAATGACATTGCATTCAAACACACAGACTTTAATATGGAGTTTGTCCCCCTTTGCAGCTATAACAGCTTCCACTCTTCTTGGTAGGCTTTCCACAAGATTTTGGAGTTTATGTGGGAAATTAATTGTACAGCATTTAAGAGTTCAGATACTGATGTTGGACGAGAAGTCCTGGCTCGCAATTTCCGTTCCAGTTTATCCAAAAGGTGTTGGATGGGGTTGAAGTCGGGGCTCTGTGCGGGCCAGTCAGATCCTTCCACACTAAACCCATCTAACCATGTCTTTATGGACCTTATTTTGTTCACTGGAGCACAGTCATGCTGGAGTTGAAAAGGTTCTTCCCCAAACAGTGACCACAAAGTGCATGGCGTTGTCAAAAATGTCTTGGTATCCTGAAGCATTAAGATTGCCCTTCACTGGAAGTAAGGGGCCTAGCCCAAACCCTGAAAAACAGTTGTGTCCCAGTGCTTTTGCCCATACTGCCTATCAAATGCTGCATACTGAATTGAACTGAACTGGAATATCATTTTCAACATAGTGATCCAACGTAGCAATTGATATGAACACACAGCCCTACACTGAGCATCAACACATTACCAGTAACTCAGTGGGTCCTGCTTTTTTGAGGCTAATGCATCTGATATTAAAGGAAAAACAACAGTCTGGTCAGTTCGTTTTGTAAAGCACATTTAAAACCAGTCAGCAATGATCAAAGTGCTGTACAGCCATTCAAACAATCCAGTCATAACAGATTACATGTACAAAATCAGTGTTTCAGTGGATTCTAGCTAATTTTTGTAATTTTTCTGTCCAATTTTTCTATACATTTTCCAGGTTGACAACTTCCGCAAGGCACTATACCTGCAGGTATGGTTTTAAGAAATCTGGGGTAAATTAGAATTCATGCTGTAAAAATATGTTTCTCAACTTAAACATAAGTTAACTTAAACTTAAAAGTGATTGATCTTCAAATAATAATTGAAAAGACTATACATTATTTTTTTTTTCTGTCAACCTGTAATGATAAGTTATTATTTGAAGACATTCAAATTTCAAGTACATTTACCTTAATACCAGATTATTTTACCAGTGCCTATTAAAAAAGTGTTAATGTGATCATTTCTGTTAATGTTTATTTGTTTGACTCTTTTTTTTTGTAGGCTGAGGACCTTTTCTCCAACCACATTCCTCAGAAGATCTCTCAGCTGAACAATCTGCTTCAGGTAAACACTGAGGCTGACTGGAAACAACATGAAAACACAGAGGAAAACAGTATAGAATATTATATTGTACAGTAATGTTGTACAATCCAAGGTAATGCTGTGTTCTGTGGTCTAATCCTCACAGACCTTGTTTTAATACCTCTTTGCTTTAAAATTGATGGTGCTTTATTGAGGCACTTGTACATGCCTCACATTGATAGCAACCCAGCACTTATATCTAACACTAACTGGCCTGTAGACACAAGGGTCACTAATTTTGGGACAGCTGGCGGCCTGGTGGTTAGGGAGTTGCCCTGCGATCAGAAGGTTGTGGGTTCGAATCCCAGGACTGCCAGTGGCACCACTGAGGTACCCTTGAGCAAGGTACAATCCCCACACACTGCTCCCCGGGTGCTGTGTTCCTGGCTGCCCGTGCTTCACTTGGTGAATGAGTTAAATACAGAGGAATAATTTTGTGCTGTTCACACTGTGTGCTGTGGTGTGTTCACATATGACAAATGGTCGCTTCACTAATGACCAGAGATGTGTATTTAAGCAGGGGTGCCCTTCTCAAATGCACGTACTAAACATGGCAGTTAACAAGTGAAACTTGGGAACCCCTGATGTAATGCACTGAGCAATTTTCTTGTCATTGGATGAATTAAAGGGCTTATTATTTTGACCAACTAATGCAAAACTCTAGATGCACCTGTTATTCAGAGGGGTGTTTTGAGCATAACATGCAATGAACTTTACAAGGCAGGGGCACATGAGCTATGGCATATTGCTATTATTATTATGGCATAGTTACTTGGCAAACCAGATTTTGGTTTTCATTTACGGCATTTAGCAGACGCTTTTATCCAAAGCGACTTCCATTCCCTAACTACAGGGGACAGTCTCCCTGGAGC
>JBBIGA010052836.1:0-12805 GCA_037576975.1 Alestes dentex
AAAAAAGCAGAAAAAAATATATACAATGTTTCTGCACTTTTAAAATAACTCAGCAGAATAGAAAAATAAAGATGCCACTGAGCAATACAGATTAAACACCAAGTAAACTTTGGGGATCCTCTCATGCCCCCATGAGACAAGATGGCTCGTGGCCGTGCTTGCCTTTCAGGATTAGCGATGGCCTGATGTAAGGAAACAGGTTGCATCTTCTGGCCCGTCATCTCCGATCCAGGCAGTGTGAGCTGTACTCGCCCTTAGCCAGAACTCAACCTTCACATCCGCTCCTCCTCATGCCAGATAGTGTGGAGCACTGTGTGGAGCAGAGGGGGTGAAAAGGACTTTAGATATGAGATGACGCAGATTGGATGAACTTCATAAACTTTCAGAGCCGGCTCCATAAACCCGCCTTTAAAATATCCCGAATGCCGATGCACGTTAGCATCTTGCCAGGAGCTGCTGTCTCACATTAAGGAGTTTGTCATTGGTTCACCTCTCCCTCGCCCCTGAAATATGACAAGTGTCAAAAAGTTAGCATGGCTGCATTTCATACTTCCACTTCAGGGTAGTATATCGCAGAAAGTATTATGACCTATGCATGAAGCCCCGTGTATTTGGGGGTGTAACCTTTCAGTAAGGATTTTAGCATCCTAGTTTTCAAATGTTTGTACATTCATAAAGAAATGGTTTGGGACAAAATCCAATTGCTCAAGCTGCGTCCAGGCAGCTACACGTTTTGGTCTGAAATACTTCTTTAATGTTGTGCTGGAGCTACATGGCCCAGACAGCTAGTAAATAATAGATGCTAATACCCTGCCATTTGGCTCTGTGCAAACTGCATACTTGTTGACATTGCATGCCTCCTGACATTAAATGAGCATGTGGCCTAAACTGGCATGACGTTAAGCATTGTAGCATCTGTCATGACAATTAGCGGTAATAGTCACATGACACTGTTTTATTAATGGAGGTAATCTGTCATGACAACACGTGACAGCATCTGACATCAGAAGGTGCCTGATGCTCCTGCTTTTCCTGTTTCTAGTCCTCTGAAAACCAAGCAGTAAATTTGTTGATGTATTTCTATTCATTTCCACTTGTTTTTGCTTTAGGTGCATTTTGAGAAAATGTTGAAAATGTGTTTGCAGCCATGGGTTTGAAAGCTTTTAGGAATCTCTCATAGTAATTTTAACAGCCTGTGGTTTTATTTAATGTTCCAGGTTGGATGTTCAGTGCTAAACAAAAGTTTATTTGCAGGATAAAACTCCTAAAAATAGCCAGAAGGATCCTAACCCAGAAGGAAAATGTAAAAATGCAGACAATATGAAAACGATGGCTCAGGACTGACAGGTTAACAGGCAATGACAACTGCAGTTAACTGCAATAGTTCACAATTCAGGTACGTGTGTGTGTGTGTGTGTGTGTGTGTGTGTGTGTGTGTTTGTGTGGGCTGGAGATCAGAAGCGGAGAAGTAGAAGCAGAGCACTGTGATGCATAGGGTGGTGTGATGTGAGTTTAAAACACACAAAGATGTACAATATTTTTATATATAAGCAGTAAATTACTTTTATGCTAATTTTATATGTATAATGGCTTGCATGAGACCAAGCACTTTCATATGTTATCTTTACCGAAGAAAACACCACATTCCACACATAAAGGGCTTGTAGTTACACAATTAGCTAGATCAGCTGTGTTGGGGTGGGCAACAGGGGGTCTGCAAGACAGGAGCACATTGTCTGTCATGGAGTAAAGACTTGCTGTTGTGTAAATAAATACACAGCGAGAAGTAGGAGAAACAAATTAGCACTTTTGACTCTTAGTTGTGTGCACTTTTATTTTAGGTTTTGCAGTTCTTCCACCAGTTAACCTGTTTGAAATAAAAAAAAAAAGTTTTTTGTTTTTTTGTTTTTGTTTGTTTTTTTTTCCAAAAATGATGCTCTGATACAGTTTAGGGAGTTAGAGTGTAGGGATACATAGTGTAGGGATAAGTAATATATAGTTGGAGTATTTCTAGTATATTTTTAAAGTATTTGTAGAGAGTTTTTTATTTTGAGTTACACTATATCTGATATTGTTCTTGTCTTTGTGTCTCTGTGTGTGTGAGCAGTTGTAGCATAAACAATTTCCTCCGGGATCAGTGAAGTTTTCTGATTCTGATTAACAGAGTGCTTTAAACCACTGGTGCAACTTTGCAGCAGAGGGTCCCTGAGGGTTAGTTATGCAATGTAATTTTCCTCATTGCATTCAAGAAAGCATAAACAATGTTTTGGACAATGCTAATTGGTGGCTATAATCTACATTCAACTTTGGTTCCCAGAACTGATTCTGGAGCCCCCCTGCTCTTTCCTCTGCATATTTCAGTGTTGTCCCTGCATCCAACACACCTGATCCAACTAATCAGCTAAGTGACAAGCCTTGAGGTCTTCAGGACCTGGGTTGAGAACCCTTGTTTTAGAAGTGGTTGTATGTAGTGATATGTAGGATGGAAGCTGGTGATTGATGTATTCCCTGCACTGAATGAGCAAATGCCTTTATTTCAGCACAGAAAGACAATTATTACATGGATCGTAATGAATTTTGAGTCCGACCGAAGGACAATGTCGATTAGATTATACCTCCACCATGTGCTTCATACTGTCAAAACACAATATCTGAAAACAGATTAAGGTTTGTAAGGCGTCATTTATATTCTATGGCCTTTGTTAGAAAGTGCCAAAATGTAAAAAGAAGTGCGTACAAAATAAACCAAAGCCAGATATGCAACAGAAGTGGCTCTCCAAAGTGGCCAGGCTTGGGCTACCTTCTCTGCTCCTTGGTGTAGCTTTTCTTGGCTACATGCAATTAATAAAGCATCTCTGGAGCAAAGCAGGTCTCAGGACAGAGATCAGGTGGCAGAAAATTGATAGAGACCATAAATCGCACTTGAGGCTGCATCATATTTTATTAGAGCTCAGGGAGCAGAACAAGCACTGTATGGGCACATGTGTGCACACTGTATGTGGTTTAATATTCCCCCAACACTAAAGTATCTCACACTTCACATTAGTCTAATTTGCAGAGCATGTTTTAAGTGTTATTGCACCACACACTTCATCCTTCATCCGGTTTATTTCTTTTTTGTAATACCTGCTTTCTTGCCTAATTTCTAGCTAGCTTCATAAAGCCGTTTCCGAAAGCTTTTTTTTTTTTTTTTAATTCAGGCATCATCTGTCACTCTGTTGAGGCACTCAGATGGTTTGTGTGTATATGTGTTGGGGGAGGGACAGTGGCCTCCTCTCCCGGAAGAAAGATAAAGTCTATAAAATGTGTTTTGGAACAGATGTGGACTTCCTGCCTGAGGGGTCCAACAGAAAGACAGACTGATCAAATTAAGAACAAAAACAATGTTGTGGAAACAGGCCAAGTGTCTTATTGGCCTCCGCAGAACAGAATTCTCCTCAGAATTGGTGGTAAAGGCACAGGGTTTGCTGCTGCTGGCTGCTTTTCAGTGATGTTCTCACAAATGATGCTGATTGAGATCGCGATCCCTCAGAACAACACACCACTGTCGGCTTCTTATGCCATTAAAGCAATTGTTCAGGCAGAAATGTGTTTAATTTGATTTGATTTTGTTTTTCATTGATTTATTTTCCACTTATTCGTCAATTCAAGGCTTTTAACCACCACTTTAACTGGTTTTATTCAGTTCAAAGAAGTGCTTTGCAATCGAATCGATTCCCATTCCTGAGTTTCTCCAGAATATTCCATTTTCTGTTTGGGTCTTCAGGCCTCCTCATGTTCATCTCTGATTGCCTCCATCCATCTTGTTGCTGGTCGTCCACTTTCTCTTATTGCTCCAAACCTAACTTAACTTTCCAGTGACTCAGCTCTTTTCAATATATCCCAAAATAGAACGGCAGTTTGGTTGTCTGGGCTTTGAGTGAGAGGTGAGGCTTAATTTGATCAAGAATCCATTTGTCTTCTCTGCTGTTCAGTTCTTAACCCACAGAACACAGAGTGTATTAGTAAAATCTCATTTCAGCAAATATAAATGGTGTAAAACAGTCTAAAACCGGAGTTTTCCTACACTCTCACTGTTTGTTGCTCATTTTGCAGCTTGGCCGCTCTCCGGACGTGCCCCCTATGCGAGTTTCCCCCACTCACTTGTGGGTAGAGACTATTCTGAAAGTTCTCCCAGGTTCAATTTTTTTTTCAGTTTGTTTCTAAAACCTAAAATAAATTAATCTGGGCATTTTTGTTCTTTATCAGTATTTCCATGTGATGTCATTTTTAAAACCCTAGTAGCGTTTATTATTATTACATGTTTTTTTTTTTTATTACAATAACTTTGGTTCTACATAACATAGGAACACCAAACAAAGCTCAGCATGATGTCTGACACCTCGAGTATCAACACAAGCTGGAGGAACTTCCAAATAAGGTGCTAGGTTGCTGTATGATCGCAACTGACCATTTGCTGCTCTGGATCCATGATGCACGCATTCAAAGGATTAAAAAATCTTCACCACCAATGAAGATCAAAAGCATTAGTACTTATTGTTCAGCTTTCACATTCATAAAGCTCCACAGAAAAGCACACAGCCTGGACAATGCTGATCTTACATTTGAAGATTTTTTCAAGATCTTTCATCCTTGTTCTTTCAAAGCCAGTCTGTGGCATATTACTTGACTGCAGGGTCTTTTGTTTTTCATAATCAGACTAAAGCTGTCAACCACTTCAACATTCCCACTGTCGATGGCAAAGTGAGAATAATTTCAAATACACAGAACCTGTGTTTTCTTCATAGCGAGCTCTGATCTTTAACTTTCCTGATAAGTTCTTCCAAATGTTCTTCTTAATTGACAAATATTTTACATCAATTCAAACCTCAAAGCCACTTTAAATTAACCTTTGTCCTGTTCTATATTTACACTGCTGGCTCAAATAGTTGAATAATCTCTAACTTTGTTGGAAAAGAGCATCATAGCTAAATTCAGTAAATGCCATCATGAAGCCTGTACTTACATTATTTAGCAGACACTTTTTATCCAAAGCAACCTCCATTCCCTAACTACAGGGGGCAGTCTCCCTGGAGCAACTTGGGATTAAGGGTCTTGCTCAGGAAACCAGTGGTGGTTTGCTGAAGGTAGGATTTGAACCCTTATCTGTTTGGTCTGGAGGCAAGTATCCTACCCGCTAGGCCACCACCAAACAAAGCTCAGCATGATATCTGACACCTTGAACATCAACACAAACTACGGGAACTTTATCAGGAGCTGTTTTGCCGTATGATGACGATTTAACATTTCTTGTGCTTCTGGCACAAACCCACGGTGCTCGCATTCTAAGTTTATTGTAAACTAACACAGTCTGTAAAGAAAATGTATTGTTTTTCTAATTTAATTATATTTCGCCATTGTCAGCAATTTATAAAAAAATCATTTGTCCCATTTAGGTTCAGAGTAGCTTTGGAATTAAAAATACAAATTCAAGCCTAGTTTCTCCTTGGTGACCAATTTCATATCAAACCACAATATCGGACTTTGTTTGCCATTGAATTATGCCAAAATTTTAAAACAGCCCCTTGAATATAAAGTGCAGGACGGGCCAAATCTACGATTGCACTGCAGAAACTCTCCTGGACAAGGATAAGAGGCCCTGTATCATCAAGGTGATCTCCCGCTGCCTCACCTTATCTTCACAATCACACAGAAGGAGGATGTCACTGTTATGCCGATAGCTAGATTCCTGTGTCAAGCTCCATTGCTGACCGGGGACAGGTGACTTGTGATAAGGATGTCACAGACTGACCACTTCTTTGACTTCCTGAAGGGCAATTGAGGCTGCATGAATTGAATTGCATGAGACACAGGACACCCCCCTTCTTATCTAATATTGCTCAGTCCATTAAATTCAATGCCACCGTGGATTGCTCCCTTGCAATGGTGGCCGATATCCACTTTCTGTCTAATCCCATCATTTTTATTTGTAATGCAAGCCTGTGAGATTCTCATACACTCCCTCAGCCAGCCTCTAGAGTGATGGTTCCCAAGCCCAAGAAGGTTTAGCATCTGATCTTTCTGAGCAATTCATCTTGCATATTTCTAATAAGCCACCTGCTACTTGGGGGACAGCCTGACTGGTTGTGGGGGCATCCATCTGACTTTCCTTTGACAGGATGCAGAGCTTTAATATTGCTTTTCCTTTAGAAGCCTGGCTGCCTTATTCATTTTAAGCATGCATAGGGTCCATACTGGTTAAGAGCAGCTGCCTAAGGTTCCTCACTGCCATAAGTAATCCTTAGTTAGATTCTGTATGTCATGGCTTCAGTGGAGCAGCTGAGATCTTTGAGGTCACATGTCTTGCTTCTTGGCTACAACCATCTTCCTGCTTCTCAATGAGAAGTCAATCTCACAGCGCTCTGCGTCTCTCCGTCTCTGTTTCACACTGCAGGCCTTTCCTGCTTGTCGTATAAAGCTAACCTACCATTTCTCTAAGTGCAAATTTCAAATCAATAGACTTCTACTGCCCGGGGAAGATTGTATGGTGAGGTTTCACAGCAGAAAGATGCTAAAGCTTAAGTGAAAAGAAATTGCCCATTGGATATACAGTCGAAAGGAAAGCCTCTGGTCAAATTGCATGTTTTGTTCATTTTCCATGTAAAAAAATAGGTGTGTATCCTCTATAGAGGCAAGGCAAGGCAAGTCAAGGCAAGGCAGGTTTATTGCATTCCCTAGACTGATGTAAAAGGAACAGTTAAGAAACTATAGCATTTAAAAATGTGGCTTATATTAAAATTTTAACACTTTAAACCCTTTTTTTTCCCCAGTATGTCAGTAATGATGTTAATGTTAGTGTGTACAAGCAGCAGGGTTCTGAAACAAGCAGCAGGGTTTTGAAGCCTGTTCAGAGTACTAGAGTGAAGAGTTCAGAGAGCATGTTTGTCACTATTTATTCATTATTGTATTATTATTATCAGTGTAAACATTTGTTTTGTTTGGCCATGGGTGTTCAAACATATGCAAACATACATAAGCAAGTACTGCATTAATGTAATTAAAAAAAAAAAAAAAAGTAGTGTTTTAGTGCATTGAATACTGGACCTGAAATGACTCAACTAAAAGAGAAGATGGGGATGAAGGCAAGGAAGGGGGTGTGAAAAATTAGAAAAAGAAGAGGAACAAGAACAAGAAGTAGAAGAAGACAAAGAGGAGAGAAACTATAAAAAAGAAGAAGAATAAGAAGAAGAAGAAGAGAAATGAACAAAAAGATGATGATAAGGATGTAGGCAAGGAAGAAGAAGAAGAAATAGAAGAACAATAGGAATAAGACAGATAAGAATAAGGTTGTGAAGACGAGGAAAAAGAACAAGAACTAGACTGCATTTCTGCAGAGAAAATGCAAAGTGTGTTTGCTCAAATGCAGAACACAGTATTAGCATTAGCATTAGCATCAGTGTTATCATTAGCATTAACATTAGCATTAACGTTGGTGTTAGCGTTAACATTAGCGTTAGCATAGCATTAGCATAACATTAGCATTTACGTTAGCATTTACATTAGCATAGTAGTATCATAGCATTTGCGTTAGCATTAGCATTAACGTTAGCATTAGCATCAGCATTAGTGACAGCAATAGCATTAGCATAGCATTAGCATAGCATTAGCCTAGCATTAGCATTATGGTGCCAATACTTCTGCCACATTTTTTCACCGGAAAAACGGGAATAATGATCGAACGACAAGACGTAGCAAAAAGCTGTGAACAAACCTGCTATTCCAGATCAGGCCCGACGTTTCAGAGCTGGAACGGTTGGATCTCTAAAAGCCCTGGGAGGAGTAGGGGGCCAAAAAACAGGTGAACAGAAGGAGAATAAAGACGATAATAATAAAGTTAAAACTTAAGAAGAGCAATAGTGTGCTTGCTTTGCACACTAATTAAGAAGAATACAAAGATAAAGCGAAAGGTGTGAAGAAGAAGAAGAAGAAGAAGAAGAATTAGCAACAAAAAGAAGAAAAAGAAGACTATGAGGAACAAGACAAAGTCAAGAATGAGGACATGAAGCAGAAAAAGAATAACAACAAGAAGAAGAAGAACAAGAACAAGAACAAGAACAAGAACAAGAAGAACAAGAAGAAGACAAGTATGGAGATGTGAAGTAGAAGAAGAAAAAAGTAGAAAAAAGTAGAAGTTGAAGAAGAGAAAGATTAAGGGAAAGCTGCTAAGAAGAAGAAGAAGAAAGACAATAAAAAAATGTTCAAGCATATTTCTTAACCACCATTATGAGTGGCAAAGAATCTCTTCAGACCAAGAGAAATAAATGGTTAAATGGCTTGTTTACATTTTCTGTGTCATCCACTGAGATGGTCACTGTTTACACAAACATTCCAAATCCACAAACGCCCCATTCTGGAAATATGGATATGTGAAGGATGTGTTTTAGGATTCTTTGGGCTTCAACTCTACCAAATTATCTTTTTCAATATAAACGCAGCTGAACAGTTCTTTGCTCAGTTATGCTCCACTGGATAGAAATGTCCTCATTAGGACATTTGTAGGCCTACTTTCGCAGAGCACATTGGGTTATGGGGTATAATGTTGTCAGAAATGGTTCGTAGAGGGTTATATAAGAGGTTGATAGGACCTCATTCATTTTCTCAAGTGTTTAAACCGACACGGGTCGCCGTGCCAAGGGTTGTTCCAAATTACGACTCCTGTTATCTTCTATTGCATAATTTTTACTTATGCGCAACACAAACTTTGATTAGACGGATTAGGTTTTGACTGAATAAGCACCCTTCATTTGGAGTCACGGTAGGCCCAATTTGAGAGACATGAAATTTCACGCATGAATTAAGAATAACTCAATTAGAGAAAGATACACCAATAATGAATTTGCTACGGCGAGTTCACCCTTTCCCATTCACGCTCGCACAAGCACCATCGCCTCAAATCTCCTAACGAACATCAAGGTTTATGGTCCACATACTTGATGTACAAGATGGTACTGCTGAGAGATCCTCCAGATTCTCTAGATGCTCTTAATAATGATCTCTGCACTCTGCACAGAGTTTAGCAAGCCAGTGATGAACCTCTCAACAAAGCTGCAACATCAAGGCTAAAGTGCCATATGCCTCATCTTAAAAAAGGGAACACAGCATCTAATGGGCCTCCTGGAAACTCTACTCAGCCCTCTGGAGATAGCCAGTGCCTTGTTGCTTTACGGTGTGTACCAGGAGAGTGAGAAAAAAACCTCTGAAGGTAAAGTGATCAAGGCCTTTGCACTGTGTAGCCCGAGGCTTTGCTTCCACAGAGCTACTGTGATGAAGCGAGAGATAAAGAGAGTGAAAGCACAAGAGGGATGGCACAACATGCCATTTGATGTCGAGGTGACTAAAGCGTGACATAATCCACAAGGAGGGGGAAAACCAGGCATCCTGAACCAGACACAACACTGGTTTGTCCTGAAACGCTGTGCGATCTTTAATGGAGACAATGGGAACTGGATGTCAAGTGCCTTTATCAGCAGAGAATGCTCAATGGTTTACAGGACAAGAGTGATTCTGACTATATGGCCATCAGTTATTAATATCTGATTCCCTATGTGGAAAAATGGTCTTTAATTATTAGTTTATTGGTTCAGAGAACACTAAAAATTGTACAATGACAAAAATTCACCAGCAATGGTAGTACCAAAAAAGATTCCTTGACATTTGGCAAAAAAACCAGGACAAAATAGGCATAAAAATCAGGACAAAATAAATATTAGTTGTACATGTGCAAAATCATTACTTTTGTCATTCTTATGTCACTTATGTAACTACTTATGCAATAGTATTACCATGTGCAATATCACTACTGTGCGCAATAACGGACTTGTTCTAGAGTGCACCTCTAAACCAGTTTTTGTGCCACTCAGTAAACTTCAGCAATAAATTCTGCATTTATTTATCAATAGTATTTATATCCACCTTTCTTACAGACCACAGCATTTTGTGTGTATAGCATAGTGTATCTGTGTGTCTCTGTTTATCTGTGCAGTTGTAGCATAAGCAATTTTCTCTGGGATCAATGACATTTTCTGATTCTGATAACCAAGCCGTTTATTCTAACCAGGGTTGCACAAGGTGAATGTTGGAGAAACATTCTGGGTAAGTCACCAGTCCATTGCAAGGCAGACATATGTGCAAACCTTGGGGCAGTCTCTCCAAGTCACCTGATGTGCATTTCTTTGGACTGTGGGAGGAAACCAGAGATCCCAGTCAAGACCACCACAGACATAGGGAGAACATACACTCAGAAAGGCCCATAGTCACCCCGGCCAGGAATCAAACCTGGGACTTCTCACTGTGAGGAAACAGTGCTAAACAATGTACCTTTGTGTTATTTAATGAAACAATGAGATTGTAAAAATGAATAAACTGTTTTATAAGGAATGGATGAATTGGGAGGGTTGCATCAGAAAGTGTATCTGATGTTACATTTTTGGCAAATCAATATGTGGACAAGAGGATCCACTGTAGCAACCCCTAATGGGAACAGATAAAAGATGACTCTGTTCTAAAGTGTGCTCCTGAAATAAAATGTCTGCTGAACACCCCAGTTCAGCCTATGGAGTGCAATCCATGGATGTGGCCCAGTAAACCAACCATAATGAAAAGTGTTCCAGCTCATGTCCCATGTTTCTGGATTAACAACACATCAGGTCTAGATAAACGGACTGTTGAGGTTGATTTGCTTTAGACAAGGAGCTGTGAAGCTCTGAGACTCTAAATAACATCAGTGAGCTGAATCTAATGCTTTCCAACCCCACTTCTGAGATTTGGCCTCATACAGTAAGTTCAGGGGTCAGCCAGCATGGTAAAAAATTAACAGCCCATTCAAAGACGTATTTGAAACACAGAGGATCATTGAGGTTTTCGGATTGTCAGACAGATTGTCAGGCTGTAGTGGAAATACAGAATAAGTACAAACTTCAAAGACAGCTTAAATATCTTACTAAAAGATGGAAAAAGTACAGAACCTGTGCATTTTTTTATAATGAAAACAAGTATGTTAGAAAGGTATTAGTTCATATACACCACAAATTCACCTTACCCTATTACTTCAACCTATGTTTCTGGGGGGTTTTTTTCAGTGTGAGCTAGGGTAAAAACTGTGTGGTGAACAATTTATGCACATTACATGACTGCATCGCCCCAATATTTGGAATTTAATGACACTAAATTCCAAAAATTATACAGATATCATTCACATATGGACAAAAAGAGTGGTCAGTGTACAGGCCAACCTAAAGGCTCTACAATCTAATCACAAATTTATGCAGCCTGTAGTTACATTGCATTTTACCCGTAATATTTCTTTGCTCCAACAACTTCCCGTATTGTCAGGGGGTGTGAGACAAGTCTGGATGTTGATTAGCAGTCACATTTTTAGCTGCAGTACTGAGATGAAGCCCAGTCTCATATTTCCAAAGAAAATAGCACTGAACTTGCAGCCTTGACGAGGTACCTCCCTCGACAAGTAAAGAAACCTATCCAACATTTTTACCAAAAGAAGCTAATGGTAATGGAAAACACAGTGGCTCTACAAATGATTAGTTCTGACATGAGATCAAAGGGGATGGATTCATCCCGGAATGCAGAGATGTACTCTTATTTCATTCATCAAACAAAACAGTTTTTAAGTTAGATTTAATTATTTGTTCGTTCATCCATTTGATCCGGGGTGAGGGTTAGGATCATTTTATTAAACCTAAAAGTGGTCAGTATATGATGTAATGATGACACGGAAGGATTAAAATCTGAATCAGTTTGATGATTTTAGAGACTACAGATTACTGGCTAGTATACTATATGGCCAAAAGTATGTGGACACCTGACTATTGCATCTAGATGAGCTTGTGGGCATCCCATTACATAACCACTGGTATTAATATGGGAAGGGGGCATGCCCTTTGACTCCATAAGAACTCTTTCCACAAGATTTTGGAGTGTGTCTGTGGGGATTTCTTCCCACTCAGCCGAAAGCATGTTTGTGAGTTCAAATCAAGTCAAGTCAAATCTATTTATTGTCATCTCAACTCTGTACAGAGTACACAGGGGAACAAAGAGCATATGGGGTGGGAAGGGTCGACAACAACTTGTCTGCAAGCTTTGTGGAGTCTACTTGTGCCAAATCTGTCTTGGATAGGGTGAAGAGGCACATCAAAGATGTCCTCTGCTGTTTTTACAATCCTCTGCGGCATCTTGTGGTCAGCAGCAGTACAATTCCCAAACCACGCAATTATGGAGTTTGTCAGCACACTCTTGACAATGCATGACTCCTCTGTAAAATGTGGTGAGGATGGGGGAACGAGTCTTGTGTTCCTCAGCCGTCACAGGAAGTAGAGCTGTTGCTCTTTCTTGGCTCCAGATAAGGTAGTCTGAGATGTGAACTCCAAGGAATTCAGTGTTATGGACAGTAGAACCATTTAAGTGGACAGCAGTCTCAACAGCAAAACCATTTACTTGAGCCGTAGTCTCGACAGTAGAACCATTTGTGTGGAGTGGACTGTGAACTGGACAAGACTTCTTGAAGCTGACAATCAACATTGAGAGACCAATTGTTGTTGGTACACCAGCTGTTTGACCCCTTCTTTGTATGCTGACTCTTTATTGCTGATAAGGCCTTTCACAGTCATGTTGTTGGCAAATTTAATAGGAGTTAAGCCCAAAGGTTTATTTAGGTTGATGTCAGGGATCTGTACTTGTGCAAGCAGGTTGGAATGGGTGGAGAAAAGTGTCAGGTGTGATGTGTGATAAAAGGGTTTCAGCAAGAATGAAA
>JBBIGA010052847.1:0-12805 GCA_037576975.1 Alestes dentex
CAAAAACTGTCCAAGTCAGACAGTTCCACAAAGGAAATAGAAAATTCCTGGCCAGGCACAGTGGCTCACGCCTGTAATCCTAGCACTTTGGGAGGCCGAGTTGGGTGGATCGATCACGAGTCCACAAGTTCGAGACCAGCCGGGGCATCACAGTGAGACCGTTTCTACATTCAAAATTTTTTTAAAGATGTTTGTGCATTCATTGAACATGAGTCGAGAAGAAATCTTAGCGTGTATCTGTTTCGCTTCCATTTCGTTCGTATCTGTGGTCACGTTCACAGCCGTAATGAAACATGCTGGATCCCTCCCTCCAGGTGTGAAATATGCGGCTACCAGTGTCGGCAGCGGGCCTCTCTCAACTGGCACATGAAGAAACACACACCTGAGGCGCACTATAACTACACCTGTGAACACTGCGGCAAACGCTTCGAGAAACTTGACAGCGTGAAGTTTCACAAACTCAAAAGCCACCCAGACAAACAGACTACTTGAACGAGAAGGCAACGCTGATGGAAATAGAAAAGGGCTTCTGCCAACACCAGTTTCAGTTAGGCTAGTGGCTGGAGGTCAGAATCGCTCGTCTGTGCACTTGGTGTTTGGTGAAAGTGTAAACATGCTATTGCATATTTATCAAGCTTAAATATTGGCTTGACCAGGAAATGATGGCACAGAAAGACTGTAGAGGGGAGGAAGGAGGGATAGAAAATAAGCAAGCCAGAAACAAGGAAAGCAGGACGGAAAGACCTTAGAACCAGCAAATATCGGTCAAAAGAGGTTAATGAGTGAGAGTTAAACCAATGCGTTCAGTTGTTTTGTTTCTTGGTGTTTTGTCTGCTTGCTGTGCTGGACACAGCTCCCATGGTTTAAAAATGATGCGAATAGTGTCTGGTGTCTTTTTATGTCTATTTTTTTTTTTTTTTTTGTATGACCTTTCATATTGTGTTTTGTCCCTCTAAGTAGTCTGCTGTAAGATCAGTGTCCAGTGAAAGGCAGACTCCTGAAGATGGTGGGAGGCCATTTCTAACTCCAAGCTGCTTTCTACAAAACCATTGTAGTGCAGCAGTTACCTGTACTGTATGTAATTGGAAAGTAATGTTTTTTGTTTTTTTTGGCTCTGTATGCCAATCTATTGGATTTAAGATGATGATGACTATGAAGCTAAAGTGCAGAATGTTGACTTTAATTTGAGTTTTTACATAAATAATGGGTGAACCATTTAATACATGGGGGATTTTTCAAAGGACTGAAAGCAGTTGACTGTGTAGTGTTTTCTTGGTCATCTGTGCCTTTGCGTCGTTACCTCTTGTACAGCAGGCATAACAGAAGTTTGAAGGAGTTTGTTCTCAATCTGGACCCTCTCTTATGAGGACCAATTAAATGTCATTGCCAGTAAAGAAGGCTGAAAATCTGAATAAATCACTCTATTGTTAATCTAAACTAACTCACAACATTGGAGACCTTAGCAAAATTGTCCATTTATTTAAGGTCACCTGAAATTAGAGAGAAATATCTCATTTATAATAAATGTATAAAAGTGCTGTCATCAATTCCTCTTTTCACCTTAGAATCTGTTACATTGTTTGGAATATGTATGACCATGGAACGACCAAGATTTGTCTGTGAGAATCTGAATAACACTACAACATGACTGACACCTACAAAGTGAAATTCCTCAAATAGGGAGCAATTTCCATCAGCTCAAATGTAAATGCCCTTTAATTTTTAGCTTTATGGGTCAGTTTCCATAGTCCTGGAGGGATTTACACAAGGCAGGATTTCCCAGTTTAGCCAGATACCGTGAGCTCAAAGTCAAGTTTGTCCCATACAAAAGAGAGAGAGAGAGACCTTACTGGACAGTCCCTAACTTTAGGCTTAAGTTAAGTGAGAAATCATGCATTATTAAAAAAAAAAAAAAACTTTTCCTCTCAAAGGAGAGTCTTTCAGCATTCAGAATGCTGTTCAGAACAGGACTAGGCTTAATTCTGTGGATCCAACCCTATACAGAACTGTATTTCAAATTGAGCATGTTTGAGTTACTACAAAGTTCTGTCCAAATACTTTTGGATGCAACTGCACAGTAGTACCACAGTCAATGCTTTGTTTACAACTTAACAATCATCAAATGCTTGTAGGCAGTCAAGGCTGTACCTGCGTCTTTGCTTCACTCACTTTATTGTGATTTTTTTTTTTCTTTTTCTGATTGTTGAGCTAAAGTCTTGTCACAGCCAAGCCACTGTGAGTGGAGGCCGGTTTATGTAACAGTGCTTTAAATGACTTTTAGCAGTGTTAACATTTCTGTGTACAGTATCCTTTTAAGTAAGGTGAATTGTTTGTGAGACTCTGTTTGTTATCCAGTCTACCTTTTTTTTTAAAGAAGTAATCGGGCTTTCAGGAATTACAGCATATTCTGGCCTTTTAGACAGTCATTTTGTCCCTCAATCTTTTCCTATTCTGGAAGAAATCCTACCTTCCTAGTTGTTTGCGCCTTTTTCAGAGATGACTGGGCAGAAACCAAAAATGTGTGTTTTTCCAGGTGTGTGATCTCTTGCTTTTGACTCTTTTGTTAGCCGCACCACTGTGATTTGTGACCCCTTCAAAGCTGTGGATACATTTGCCTACAGTGGAAACAACCCATTCTCACACACTTCATTGATACACCCACACAAAGCAGGTTTGCAGTTCTATTGTCTGAAAGCTCCCATTTGCTCCCATCAATTCTCAGAAAAAGGAGCTGTATTGTTGACCTCACAAGGAAGTGACTGTATAAAAATACAATACTCAGGGTAAGTAATCCCCCACGATTACGTTTACAGCATAAATTCTCTCTCCTTTATCTTAGATCACCCCCCTGAATTCTACTGCTTTCTAAGGAAGTTTTGAAATGCATATCGGATCCACTCATTTTTAGAGCTGAGTTAATAGTTTACAAGTTCCTCTTCATTTAATTTCACAATGAAAATTGTAAAATATACTAATTAGGAGGTAATGATTGTGATTATACAATGTTAAAAGGGACACATTTGTCTGTGACGACAGAAATAAAAGGCATTGTTGACTGGATGGGGTGGACTGGACTTTTTTTGACGCACCATACGGAACAACAGTGCTGACGTCAGCGCTTCTTTGCTAAATATGGAGTAGAGTTCAACACTGGAGTTGTGTTCCTGCACAGCAAAGGTCATTAGAAAAGCTGTCTTGCTGCTTTCCTTAAATGTGGGGCCACCTACTTTAATGGGTTATAGATTCTGCAGCATAGTTGATTCTAAGGAGAGGCAAAATAGTGGTTACGTTCTGGAAAAACTACCTTCATCATCATCCGCTCTGCCTCGTGACTGGTGACTCATTTTCTTTTCAGCTACAAGAACCTGGTCGTGGGTCTTCATGTGACACGGTTATGGGATTTCTTACTGTTTGAAATGGCGCATTTTCAAACTTATGACTTTATAGGCCACTGCGGGACCTGAGGGGTAGATCACTCTGTTCTTATGCACACACTTTATAAGAACTATTAACACACCTAACGCGGTATTAATACAATGTATGTAACACAGTGAAACTTTTTTGTTTTTTTATCTCACTCAAACACAAGATCATATTCATGTCAGCCTGTTTGCCTTCTGCACTCAAACATTCCTACAAATCTAAATCAACTTATTGTCCATACTGGACATGGGAATGTCTAGTATGAATAAAAGAACAAAAGAAAATCTGGTGGTCTAATTAATCCTCAAATCCTTTGTGTCCATTCCATTTTACTATGTAATAGCTCTTCTACCTCACTGTACATTTTTTTTTAAATGTATCAGCTTCCATGTTATACATTGAATGTGGCTTTACAGGATTCCCAATCAAAATATCAAAAAGAACTGACTCGCTTTAATAGAGAAGATAACATTATTCTGCTTCTGTTTGCATTGAATGATCTTTTGGAAAATGACACTTGTTGCCTGTAAGACGGCAGCCCTGACGATGAGCATCATTTTGTTTTCATAACAAACTCCCTGACCTCAGAGCTGTTTTCTTGATACCAAGTGAATTCTGTTGGCTGGGGGATTCTGTGAGCCTGTAATACTACTCAGTTTTGGGTGACATGCACACTTTTAAAGGAGAATTTCACAGATTTTACAGTTTGTACATAAGTGATGGTAATGGAAACATCATCATTGAGGATGGTTTGTAAAGAAATGTGCTGTCTGGTGGTGAAAACTAGAGGTTGCCATTTCTTTGATGCAGATGTCACCATTTTGTTTACAATCCTCAACCACCAACCTTCTATTTTATGTGTAATGCTGGTTTGAAAAAAAAAAGAAAAAAAAAGTGGTAAATCTGAAAACGGGGTTTTAATTTGAGACTATTTTGCCTCACAATTCCTATCTCTCCACCATGGACGTATTCTCAAATTTTATTTTAGGCCAAAAACGTATCACAAAACTATCCCTGAAAGAGTGTCCCAGGCAACGTGCTGTGCATTCATTTGTGTAATTCATTTGTGTAATTTAGACCTGCTGTTTGGACCCAAGCTGTGTTTCTAAAGTTGCAGCCATTACCACTGAGTCTTGTTTGTGTGTGTGTGTGTGTATGTGCGTGCAAGCATGACTTTCATATTGCTGGGACAACCAGATGCAATGTCCCCCTTCCCTCTCAGGTGGGACTTTCTCCACAGAGAACAGTCAACAGTCACTCCCACCTGCTTCCTTTATCCCTCCTCTTCTCTGTTCCCTCCACCTCCACCTCCACCTCCATCTGGCAAGCACTAACCTGCTCCAGCCGTCGCAGTTCACGAGAGACCGAAAAGAGGAAAGAAAAGCCTTATTTTTGCAAATACTCAAGGTAAGAATCTCTCTTCTTCTCTATCTCACCCTCTCTCCCTCTTTCTCTCTCTCTCTACCTGTATCATACATGACAGAGTTACTCAGGCTTATTTTAACCTCTTTTTCTGTACTTCTTCCACATATCAGTCATTAAAGTAGATTCTTTTGTCAAAGAATATGGAGCATTTTCAACACTGGACATTCTCCATTGGTTACTTACAAAAAAAACCAGCATGGATTTCTTAAAGAAACAAAGCACTTATATGACCTTCATGACATCAAGAACCAAAGCCAGATGATGGAAATCAGCAATTTTGGCCAAATCTGGCACATCAAGAAATAATGAAGTGGATTAATAAACAAATCTGCTTTGAGCTTCTCAAAGGTTGCTCTAGCTCCATCCTTCCAGGAAGCGTCCGTCACCAGGCGTATCCACGGCTTCTGTTCAGTGCTCCTCAGAGAGAGAGCGAGAGAGAGGGAATGCTAAATAGAAAGTCTGGGAAAGAAAGAGAGGGAGAAGAGGAAGGAGAGATCCATCAGACCATAAAACCTAGTGATTTTCGTAGGGCGGCCTAGAAGACAAGGCGTCCATTATTATGATAGCGCTTTCAGGCTTTTCTCTTCGCCCCACATACTTTGGTCGAGAGCCATTCAGAAACGTGCTCTATACTTGGGGATCATGTTTCAGAGTTGCACATCCAGCTCCTGTTTTGGTTAAACTCATGATAAATAGCCAATGTTTGCTAATACAGAGCGCATTCATTCATTCATTGTACTTAAAACTATTTGCCATGGTTTAAAGTCTTTATGTAAAGCACCAGGTTTTAGACCAGTATGATAATACAGTTTCTCCATGTATCATGTATAGAGCCAGTTTTATTTTAGCACTGAAGTTCTATCAGCTCCTATTTTCCTGTTCAGGTTGTTTGCATGTGACTGGATTGTTAATAGACCACTGAACTCACCAGCCAGTCAAGTGTGGTGTAAAGACAGGTGATGTTGGTGGCTTGCTGTCTCTGCGCAGGCGTACATAAATATTCTAGTCATCGTTTGGGGGGTTGGGGGGGGGCTCTCAGCAGCAATGGACTCCTGAGATTACAATCCTCCCCCATGACCATGTGATTAACTTAGCACTAGATAAACATTGACACAACCACTACCAGCTCATAAAGGATAATCCATCTTTTACAAAGGGACGTTCAAACGAGTTTATAATGATGTCTGATATTTGTCTGAGTGACCAATCTTATGGTCACTCCCCACAAGACAATTTACCAACTAGCAAAGATGGGTTATGCCTTTGGTAAAAGAGGCCATATGCTACATTTTTGGTATGTAATTTTCCCCTGATGTCCACTTTGAAGTTTGTGTGGTTTTATTTAAGAAAAACAACGATATTTGATTGTTACTCCTTGACCTCTTGTGTCCCTCAGATTTAAACAGGCTGTTTTAGTTTTGACTGATATGTAAATAATCGTATAATTTATGCTGTGGTTCAAGGCCCTTTTGTCGAGGGCCAAAACTTATGCAAAAGTCCCCAGGACTTTTAAACCAAACTGATGCCCAGGTAAATGCTCTCTGGGCTCTCTAGAAACAGGGTTCAGGGCCCAGTTTCCCAAAAACACAATAGCGTCAAGATGATCATAACCATTAGAGAGAGCGTTCACTGTGTCGCTCACCGTTTAGGAAACATCTTTGCCTTAAAATGCCTTCAAGAAACCCAGACTTAACTGGCTGCCTTGTATTGTGCCTCATTCAGAACCTCAACTTTAATGTTTCAGGTTATTGTCTTGACGAACCCACACTATGCACATATTTGCACTTAGTCTCACCCCACACACTTGATTCATTTCATTAACGAGCTCTGTGTGTGTTGGGTCAGATGTGTAGCAGGGAAGACACTCCAAAAGGTGTCAAAATTGCATATAGCACTGTACAATATTTGGTTGTTTTTTGTGCACTGGTCAATAAAATGACCTTTTCCTTTAAAATATGTTTCTGCTTCCTTTTTAATTTTCCTTGTAGAGTTTTTAAAATAACACGTTTGCAGATTTTTAAGGTCGAATTAAAATGCTGTCCAGACCTTCACACAGATCTGAAATGATTTGCATGTGCAGCAGTAGGCATGATGTGTAAGGGTGTGTAAGCTTGACAGAATCTTGTAAATGTGAAAGCCCACAAGGCTATATAACATTTACTGTCATTCACATGTGGCTAAAGCTGAGAGGGGGTAAGAATAGAGGCCCAAGTTCATTTATTTAGGGAATATTCATATAAATCCACACACACACACACACACACACACACACACACACACACACACACACACATATATATATATATATATATCGTGACCATAGATGAAATGCATGGACTACATTCTGTAATTGTAAACTACATTTGCCAGTGGAAATAATGGAGTGACTCATCAGTATTCAAGTCAACTGTGTTATCTGACAATTTGCTGAATGTTTTGCATGCCATGTTTTGCGTATTCCTGTCTAAAATTGGCCACCAATGAAAAAACAATAGATTCAAGGCCACTTAAAGTTTTTCCTTCAGACCTAAACAGGAAAAGATGATGGCAAATGTTATGAATGTGCATGCTTTGGTCAAAGTCACACACATGCACTGACATCTCACATTCAGTAGACTAATTGTGTGATATCCTTTAGTGCGGGACATAACGTTTAGTAACGTCTTCTCCGTCATGTAAATTCTAGAAGACCACACGGCCATTGACGCAGTTCACTAGACTGAAACAGTCGTGGCAATAATTTGTCTTGTTGCTTCTGAAGTCTTAAGTTCAAGATCTTTAACTAAAACCACCCAGAGCCGAGAGTTCAACTTTGCAACCTGGCTGAAAAAAGATCATATTTGGGGGCGGTGCATGGATCTGTTCTATTTAAAGAGGTGTGGAAACTATCCAGTGATTTACAAACTGCAATGGTCAAGATGTTATGAAAGTCATTCAGATAGGTTTCATGCAAAAACACTTACATTTTAGACTTTTTGTTTGACAGGTGTTGTTTAGGTGTACTTAGTGTGCAGTATAGATTTACAGGTTTAATAAACAGATGTGGACTATTTGAGCACTGATGTACGTCACTCTGGATAAGAGTGTCAGCTAAATGCCGTAAATGTACATGTAGACTAGAGAAAACGAGGCAGAGTTGTCCACTGCAGTGGTGATAGGAAGCAGATGTCCAAAGAGTTAAACGTCTCTCTCTGTCAGTTATTTAAATGTGGGCTGCTGGTGCTGACTTCAGACTTTGCATGATAGATGCAGATACGGTGAGCAGCTGTAAACATGAAACAATAAGGCCTGAAGCGTTGCAGGGAAGTTAAGTAATATATATATATATATAAAGCTCGGGAAATAAAATAAGAGACCGCTGCCATTTATTTTTAAATCAGCATCTCTATGAGTAAGACAGTTCCATGCCAGTGTCTGTTAAATTCCTACACAAGCACCTCATTCTGCTTTATGAAGTACTAGGGAAACGCTGCATCATTTCTCTTAATTTGATGTTTTGTCATTTCTTTTAAAATTATGCTTTAAAGAACAATATTTTTATTTGGAAATAAAATGTTAGAAATATTGTTAGCAGTTAAAAACAAAGGCAAAGCTGTTCAGGTCAATACGTGCACCTGTAAAAGATAAAACCTGAGAAACTGAACATTTTTGCAGTAGTCTCTTATTTTTTTTTCCAGAGCTGTATATATACCTCCTAGCATGTGGTCAAATACAGAAATACGCCGCAGTTAACTTAGAATTCAAAATACATTATATGACCAGAAGTATGTGGACACCTGACTATCAAATTTGAGATTGTTGGATATCCCATACCTCCCATTCAAAAGCTATGTGTTGGATGCCTCTGTTTGACTGTCTACACTCTTCTGGGACGGCTTTCGGAATGTGCTTGGGGGGGTTTGTGCCCAGTCAAAAGAGCGTTTGTAAAGTTGGTCACTGATGTTGGCTGAAAAGGCCTGGCTCACAATTGACATTCCTATTCATCCCAAAAGTGTCCAGCTAGGTTGAAGTAAGCGCTCTTTACATCGCTCTAGCTCATGCTTGGCTTTACGCATTCTTAGGCTTTTGTGCTGTGGCTCAGCAGTAAAAACTCATTTCATGAAGCTACTGACACACAGTTCTTGTGCTGATGTTGCTTCCAGATGTACTTAAAGACTCTGTATGATTACACTTTCTATGGACAGATTATTTAAATGTGCTACACACTTTACAGTTTACATCTTTATGTATACAAGCATACATAAAAATTGTCCAATTATGTACTCACATATTTATTGAAGATAGTTTTTCTGGGCACAGTTTAGTTTACTTAAATCAGCATAATATATTGCGATGACAAAGTCTTTTTTTTTTTTTTTTGTCAGGATTTGCTGTTTTATGTAAGTGATGTTTTGATGAAAAGTACACCCCCCCCCCCCAAAAAAAAAGAAAGAAAAAAAAACCCACAAAAAAAACCCCAAAATGCCTAGTAATTTTTTTGCAAGAAACTGGTCTGGACTCAAATGCCTGTGTGACAAGTTCTTGTCTACAGAAGTTTTCAAACTGGAACGTCTTCATAAGATCCCATATAAGCCCTTGTCTTTTCTGGAAAAGTGACTCAGACAAAACTTAGTTTCAGGATCCTCTTGCCTTAATTAACCTAGTTTGATTCTGAAATGTATCATGGCTTCACGGCCGGTGCAGGGTTGCTGGAGAGGAAGTAAGCCTATTGACGGTGAAACCAGTACTTTGCGTTAATAGTATTTTTAGTTAAATGAGTTACCACAGTGAAGGTAAATGCAGCATTTGTTTGTTGCTTTGCAGTTTGAACCTATGTACTTAATGAAGTCTGACTGAACAGTGAGTGGCTTACTTTATTTCATAAGATCAGTAGCACTTTATAACATCAGTAAGAATCTAATTAAAATCATTTTTAGTTCAGATTTGGAAGTTATCCTTGAAAACTGGAGCCACAAACACTTTTAATGTTTCTTATTTGTTTTTGTGTTATAATTATTATCCTGGTCTGTGCTTGTTTCAGGTGCAGCGAGCATTGTGAAGATGGGCTGCTTTGGATTTTTGAAAACAATGATGTTCATTTTCAATGGCATCATCTTTGTAAGTACAGTGGTTTCACTTTTTTTTTTTTAATAAGAAATGGCTAAACTCAGGGGACCTTATTGGTGCAAAATAATTAATGTCCCCAGCTCCTTCTGAAAATAACTTTCTAGGAATAAAAATGACATCGCAAGTCTCTTGTTTGTTCACAAATGTCATGACCCAAACAAATGTATGTTTAAGGTTTGTCACTCTTTGAAAGCCACACTTTCCATTAGATTGACATCTAATATCAATCTATATAAACCTATTTATATGACAATAATTAGATGTGATAACTAGAATAATAACTATAATGCATCCATAACTTTTGTACTGCGTAGGAAGCCTGGCAGAGCCTGTCATTGCTCTGGTTTTTATACCTGCTACTGCCAGATCTAAACAAAAATGGTATTTCAGTAATTGATTAAGGCTATTTATTTATCCTGTAATAGGATTTGGTCATATAATTTTACAAAACCGAAGAATTGGCTTCATATGTCCTCATTTTACATATGTTCTCGTTTTTCCCGACCTTCACCTGTACATGCAAATGTATTGCACTCGCTGACTTGTACTCAGTGCTGCGTTTTTTAATGACTCCTCCATGAAAATGTGACTGGAGGAATGCCCCATGCTAATGCAAAATGTCACATTTGCATTACGTTGTACACGACCTCTTCGGCTGTCCAAATTAATCTACTGTGGCCTACATGTATAACACACTATTTTGGGAGGCTTGTATTTTACAGTCGTGTCTAAGACCACAGTGAAGAATATCTAAAGCACTCTTACAATCTCACCACCACAGGTGAACGTGACTACTGTTGTACAGTTACAAGCAAGCCAGTGTAATATTAGAGTACAAAACAGTTTACTGAAGCACTAACTGAACTGCATATGTTTAACAAGAGGGGGTTCAGTAATGTAACTTGAAAAGAATTTGACTGGCTGATACAGGTTAAATTCATAATTCAGTTAAATTCAATCCATTTTATTTATATGGCGCTTTTTTACAACCAAAGCTGCTTTACGGAATTCAGGTCCGAGTTCCTAGTGAGGAACAATTCCCTGAGCTGGGAGTGAACTCATCACTTAGCAATCAGTCACCTTAAAATGGTTTAGTTTGTATACTCAAATTTCAGATGTTCGTAAAGCTGGCAGGTTAAGGGTTGGCCATACATACATGTGTTAATTTGTAGTTATAATAATCAAGTTATTGATGAAGATGACTGTTTTTTAACCTCAGGAAGGTTCTTCACATTCACGTCTCTTTTATGAAAATGGTTCTTCCAGGAACAATCTGCAAAAATGTTCTCTTATGTCATCATGCAAAAATTCTAGCACCCTTATGTACAAGAGTGTAATTACAGTTTTTGGTCATTTTTTACATCCTAATAAGCACTATTAAGTTTTATATTAAGATCATGAATATCGTAAAATGCCTCCAATTCTAAAATTTGGCATGGGCAAAGAAGTTAGAAAGCACAATCAACTTTGTTTGAAAATATATTACAAAATATGGAAATGTAACAAATGCCATCACCACTAAGAATGTAGGGAAGGTCCAGTTTCAAAGTTGACTGTTTGACTACAGCTAGAAATTCACCTCCTACCAGAAATAATCGAAGAAACTCCAAATTCTTCATAAAACATTATATCAATACGTCTGCTCAGGCAGCTATAGTATAAAAGCACCAGGTCTCTAGTATGAAAAGAGATAGAATTCAAATCAGTCAACATACAGATCCATTATTGGGTTAAATCTATAACACTGGCCATAAAATGTGGTGTTTTGAGAAGGTAAATCCATCATGAATGTAAAAGTTACCAGTCATATCACTAACATTAGCTGCCTAGTTTGTTCTGAGGTTGAAAAAGATACTAGGCAGCAAAATGTAATATCACTAATACACTCGTGTCAGTAAATCTGCAGTCTCACAACTTTTCGTGAAGCCATCACGACATAAAATCTGTTCAAAAATGTGCTGCGATCATGCTTTAGGCCTTTTTTCGTGCTAGGACAACGCTTCACTACCCTATGTACTTTAATGTGCACTACATAACACCACCAGTATCAGCGCTAACTGGTGACTGTTGAGGTTAGGGTTTGGGTGAGTGTTAGGGTTTGGGTGAGTGTTAGGGTTTGGGTGAGTGTTAGGGTTAGGGTGAGTGTTAGGGTTAGGGTGAGTGTTAGGGTTAGGGTGAGTGTTAGGGTTTGGGTGAGTGTTAGGGTGAGTGTTAGGGTTAGGGTGAGTGTTAGGGTTAGGGTGAGTGTTAGGGTTTGGGTGAGTGTAAGGGTTTGGGTGAGTGTTAGGGTTTGGGTGAGTGTTAGGGTTTGGGTGAGTGTTAGGGTTTCGGTGAGTGTTAGGGTTTCGGTGAGTGTTAGGGACCGTCTCACGGCCTTTCAGCCTGTTTCAACCGCTTTGCAAACAGAAACGATAAGGAATCAACTCATTATTATTACACTTTTAATGGGAAATGTGTAGTATATTTTCACAATATTGCATAAAATGAATGTTAAAAAAAAAAAAGCAATAGTCTACCTTTGCAATAGTCAGTAGTCCAGTAAAAGAGTTTAAACCATGAGGTTTAGGCTGGACTGACATGTCATAGACAGCATGTTAACAGGTTTGGTCAATACATTACTGTGAGGTTTGTTTTGTATGACATTTAAAGATCTTGTAGGTAATCTCTTAAACAGCAGAACTACTCCAGATGTAGTGCTTTAGAATCCCACATTTTGTTTCCTATAACTGTGTTCTAAACAGGACTCTCTCTCGCTCTCTGTCTCGCTCTCTGTATCTCTCTCTCTCTCTCTCTCTCCCTCTCTCTCTCCCTCTCTCTCTCCCTCTCTCTCTCTCTCTCTCTCTCTCTCTCT
>JBBIGA010052878.1:0-12803 GCA_037576975.1 Alestes dentex
GACCTGTTACAGAGTGAGGTGTTCATTCCCAGCAGGCTTAGTTTCCCCACCAGTTTCTGTGGAATAATGGTGTTAAATGCTGAGCTAAAGTCTATGAACAGCATTGTGACATAGCAGTCGTTTGAGTTTAGATGAGAAAGGATGAGGTGAAGTAATTTAAATCGCATCATCAGTTGTCCGGTTGACACGGTATGCAGACTGTAGCGGTTCAAGCTGGTCTGGGAGGTGTGCCTTCATGTGTCTCAGTACCAGCCTTTCAAAGGACTTTGTTATGATGGGGGTGAGTGCAACAGGCCCGTAGTCGTTCAGACAGGACACTGATAACTTCTTGGGCACTGGGATGATACTGGTAGTTTTGAGGCAGGCAGGATCCACCGCTGTGCTCAGGGATTCATTAAAGATGTCTGTGAAGACATCTGTGAGCTGCTCAGCGCATTCTCTAAGAAAACATCGTGGTATATTGTCTGGCCCAGCAGCTTTTCGTGGGTTGACTCTGCTCAGAGTTCTCCTGATGTCAGCCTTGGTCAGACATAGGACCTGCTCGTTAGGAGGGGTGGTTTTCCGCGCTGGTTCCTTATTCTGTGTCTGTGATGGATTGTATTCTTTGCCACATGCGTCATGCGTCCTTAGAGTTTGTGAAGTGGCCATGGATCTTCTGTGCATGCATGCTTTGCCTCTTTATTAGAAACACCCGCCTTGTACATCCACTCACTGGCCACTTTATTAGAAACACCCCGCTCCTGATTATTGGTCCACCCTCCAAAAAGCCTCCAGCCACAAGCTGCTCTGTGGTTGGAAACTAGCTTTTGATTAAGTGTGGCACATAAAACCAAAATGGCGGAGCTAATAGAGAACCGCTTTTGGAAATGAGATGTGGGAAGCACCTTTTTAAAAAGATGATATAGAACCTCCACATTATTCTTAAAACTTTTAAATCGTTCTCTTATAAATCTCTTTTTCAAGCATGTATTCATGTGTTGCACCATTTTTTGAGAGCGTAACACAAACTCCATCCCTAAGTGATGTCTTGCAGTCTTTTAGTGTGTAGCAGTGAGGTGTGGCTGCCCGAGCGGGGGCTCCTAGTGAAGTGCTTCTGAAACCAAGCATCAGAAACAGAAGGTCTGAACTGTCGACGCCTTGAGTTGGCATTCATAAGTCAAGTTAGGGAAGGAATACTAGTCTGCAATTCCATTCCTGGTCTATGCAGAGGTTCAGTCATGTCGGGCGCAGCGTCAGTGAGTATGATACATTGTATAAATATCTACCCTGTTGTCATATTTCTTTTGAGGCTGACTTGTTCCAGTCATCTCTGTGGAGAAAGAAACATTTGTTTCTCACCCAAAATGTTCTTGCTCTTTCCCCTCTGCCTATTTTTTGCGTTTGCTTTGTAAAAGGAACTAAAGATATCCTGAACGTCTTTCTGATCCTTAATCAACTGAATTATAAATATCTTGTTTGAAACAGACGCTGAAAAATGAAAGACGACAAATACTCGGATCCGCACAAGTTCACACATTTCAGTAAAGGACGTGGGTTTTGTCCGCTGTGGGACGCCGATGGAAGATGTGGGACATTTTAGATGAAAGACTATGCCCCCTCTCTGAACCTCGCTCGCTACTTCGCATGCATATCAGGCCCAGATGTGCCGCTGCGGTAGCAGGACGCCGCCACAATTCTTTTCTATTTCTGGGCTTCCAAGCAGAACAGCCTGTGTTTTCTTTTGAGACCAGCAAGTCATGTTGATAGATCATGTTCATATGTAACGGTATACCAGCATAAATCTGCAACTCTGTTTGCATGTCAGTAAAATAAAGGACTGCGTCGCAGCTAACATAGAATTAATAACCCACACTTGCAGATCTGTAGGGATGCCACCATTGGATGCTACTGTTTTTCTCATTTTCTCACTAATATACTACTCAGCAAGAGACTAAACCGGGTGAAATGGTGTTTATCCACTATGCTGTCCAACCAACGGCTCCTCAGTATCAGATCTGCACCGACTGGAGCTTAAAAACCTGCTAAAAACCGCATTATTCTCCTCTGCCTTTTAAATATTGACGTTTACGCATTTTTACTCTTCTTTTATTGATTTTCTATGTATTCTTTTATTTCTTTTATTTCTTTTGTTTTACTCTATTTTATTTTTTGTATATGATAATGTATATGATAAACTTGACTTGACTAAAGAACTTTAGTCAAGTTTCCTGCCTTTCCTTCAATTTTTCGATGCCTGCCCTTAGTGGCGGAATTTCCAAAATCGTGTCTCTTCAGTTAGACATATCATTCTTTAGATGACCCTTCTTTTTCACTCTCAGATGTTTGACACCCACTCGCTCGCTGTTGTGACCTGCTCTACTCACCCACGGACTCAGTAACTCGGCCTTTTACTCGGGAACTGACAGTTTAATGTCTGGTCCGATTGAATCAGGTATAGGACCAGGGTTGAAGCCTGTGTGCCAGTATATATTCAGCTCGGGAAAAAAATAAGAGAGCACTGCAATATATTTTTAAATCAGCATCTCTATGAGTATGAAACCACACCATTCCAGTGTCTGTTAAATTCCTAAACAAGCACCTCATTCTGCTTTATGAGGGACTGGTTAGTGATCACCTGAATCACATCTTATTTAATGAGGAAAAGTATAAAAACACTGCTTTAATCGACACTCTCCTCTCACAGTGAGACCAGTTGGATGGTGAAACACTACTAGAAGTTCCTCAAAGGTCATTATTACCATTTTGTTTGAATGAACAAGAGATTTGTTTTCTTAGAATTATTCAAGTTCTGTAAACGCTGCATAATTTCTCTTCTTTTGATGTATTTGTCATTTCCTTTAAAATGATTCTTTAAGGAACAATATTTGGAAATGAGGAGAAATAT
Source organism: Alestes dentex (assembly GCA_037576975.1). Taxonomy (NCBI): domain Eukaryota; kingdom Metazoa; phylum Chordata; class Actinopteri; order Characiformes; family Alestidae; genus Alestes; species Alestes dentex. Next base: position 2,885 of record JBBIGA010052878.1, read on the forward strand.
TGTCAGCAGTTCTTAAAAACTAAGACAAAGCTGTTCAGGAGAAATGAGGAGAAACCGAACAATTTTGCAGTGGTCTCTTATTGTTTTCCGGAGCTGTACAAAGAAAATGTTTCACTTACAGCCCTGCAGACCTATTAATACGACAAACTTTAGGGACTGAAGAAAGCGACTGTCCAGTTTTTATAGTCTTTCGTGTCTGTCTGAAACTGACACTACATACAAGGGCCACATATAATTTTTAATCTGAGCCAAATGCATTTGCTGTTTTGTACAGGTTTGTCAAACATGAGGCTGCAGTCTGAACGAGAGGCAGAACATTTTCATTTACCTCTGTACGTTTGGCAGACACCCCTATCCAAAACAATTGACAGGTGAAGGTGGATGTAGCCTTAGGAGTCTTGCTCATGAACGCTTGTTGGTGTAGCGTGGTACGAGAATTGAACCCCAGTCTGCTGCATGGAGGACAGTGGTGTTATCCACTACACCGTGAGCCTTTTAGTTGCATAAAAATGTCATCCTCACCTCCGTGTTCTTCTTCTCCCCAGATGTAAAAAAAAAATCTATATATTTGTTGTAAAGGCTACACTATAAAATTGCATCGAAAACCTTTGTGTGTACAAGCTTGAATTAATATCAAATTCCAAAAAATGTTTCTGGGACATTTTGTTGGCTATGAACTCTTCTCTCCTCATGCAGTTTGGCCTTAGGACTTGATGTTGTGCTGTATTTAAATGAGGGAAGGATTTTCAGGGAAAATGTAGTTAAATAGTTGTGTAGTTAACACAAGAGGTAAACCAAAGACCCTCAGTGAGCCTTTCAAACAAATGTTGGGTGCTGCTGTACAAACTGCAGGATGTTGCGTAGTCTGTTTAATTGAACGGGTCATGAGGCACCCAAAAAAAAACACTGCTTCAGAGAGAAAATCTGAGAGAGCAAGAGTGAGCCTGAGCGAGAGCATCTCCTCTCTTTGGCCAAATCTTGTACGACCCATGAGAAATCCATTTCTGTTACTAGGCAATTCAATCCTGATGGTTAAGGCCATGTTTTTGCAATCTAGCAAGCAGAATGGGCATTTTTATGCTGGACTCATTGGCATTTGGAAATAGAAAGAGATGCAAATGAAAGGAATGGAGGTCATTTCCTTCATGGAGAGAAAAGAGAATGTGTGAAGATGCGGCAGACGTTTTCTGCCGCAGCTCGGATAAGAATGGCAACTGGGTGCCTCTGAAATGCTCAGAAGCTCAGTTTCACAATTCCACTTTTGTATTCGTGAGCATGTGTGTGTGTGTGTGTGTGTGTGTGTGTGTGTGTTTAATCCGACCCTTGGGGACTGTCCCTGAAAATGTGTTCACAGACATCTGACTGGGCAGTAGCACCAGCTGGGCAGCTGTCTCTGTGTGGCTACTAAACAAAGTAGTTTGTGTGTGTGTGTGTGTTTTGTGTGTGTGTGTGTGTGTGTGCGTGTGTGTTTGTGTGTTTTGGGTACATTTAGCTGTTTGTGGTGGCCAGATGTCCTCAGAATTATACTAAACATCAATGCTCCATCGTTTGCCTGCACTCTGTCAAGAAAGATGCTTTCTTTCCTCCCAAACAAAATTCTGGGGGGCATTTTTACCAAGTTTCAGTTTATTCATGGCTAGTTCCCACCTGCTAGCTTGTGCTCCCCCATCATGCCGTGTCACCAAGCTAGTGCTAAAACAAAAGGAGCAGTTCTAGGAACGGCTGGCAGAAAAGGTGAGACATTGGTTGCTGAGAACGACAGATCTCTTAAAACCACCCGGTGGCTGCCAGTGGCACCACTGAGCACTGAGCTAGGGACTGTCCCCACACACTGCTCCCCGGGCACCAACTGCTTCACTCATTTGAGTTTCCTCCAGGATGTATGTGTGTATGCATGGGCGCCGGAACCATTATAGCGGGGGGGGGGGGCATGTCCCCCCAGCTTTTCAAAATCATTTGTTTCAACCCCCTACACTTTTCATACATTTTATTTATTTATTTTTTAATGAGCTCATTTGCTAATCTGCATCAGCTCGCAAGAAGCATAATGCAGCTTAATTGCTAGTGTAATCAACATATTTTACTTGCATCGTTCTCCCCACTATGTCTTCCAGACAGCTGTAAACAAAACTATCCCATCTGATTGATCAAGATATTGTGGGTAATAAAGCGCTGCCGAATTTTGCATGTGTGCAGTCTTGGCTGAAGGTCGCAGTAAGGGCACATAGAGGGCGCTCTTGAGCATGCCTTTGAGAAAACAGTGTATAGCTGCAGGCTGCAGGACTGCGAGTTTGGGACTGGTCTCTGGTCACCGGAAGCATAACTGACATGTTGAGTATTTTTAGTAATCTAATCAAACGGGGACCACTTTACAATACAACGACCCTTTTAAAGGGTTTGTAAATGATTTATAATCAGGCTGTTAATAGTTTATAAATCCTTAATAAGCAGTTATAAACAAGTTATAACAGTGGTCATACATTGATGCAGGCTCACTATTTAGAAGATCTCAGACCTTGCTAGTTTCTGATCTTGTCTCTTTCTCAGGCAGAATATGAATCTATCAGCTTCATCAGGTCTTTGTTAACATGCTACTACCATTAAAACACTACTGAGTCTGCACTGATGTATGACAACTCTTATAACGTTTATAACTGCTTCTGAATGATTCATGAACCACAACCTAATTTACAAACTGATTATACATCATTTGTTAACTCTTTATAACAATTGTCTAATTGTAAAGTGGTACCATCAATTTAAATATCTGAGTTCAAGTGTTTATCAAAACTGAATCAAAACTTTATCGAAAAATCGTATTCAATTCAAGGCTGAACTGAAGGATCTCAAAACAGACTGAAACTGCATTTTATGCCTTTTTTGAAATGAGGTTAAGGTTAGTGTCGGTTTAGGTGGAGCACAGCAAAGTTTACTTGGAGAAATCCACACAGAACTGATCCGTTGCTCCTTTTTTCACTAATAGGTGGTCATCTGATCATCACCTGCCTGAGATAATGGCATATAAGTTGTAGCGTAGGAACGTTAGAAGATCTATACTCCCTAAATACTGGACATGCAGAGTGATGTCTGTGTGCCACCCAGAGGGAAAAAGATTGAGACAGGAAGGAAGGTGGACGAGTGAGCTCAAGGTTTTGCCCCAAGACTAATAATTACTCTGAGCTTAATTAGCTTTTTTTTGCTCAAGCCATTATCTGCGGTACATATCTGCCTTGTCAGTTGCAAACCCAAAGCAAGAATATTTGCAAGGTAACCTTGATAAACGCTTAGAAATCGAAAGGGGTGGCCGTCTCTGTCATCGTGTTACACAGAGCTTGGAAGTTTTAGGAGTTTTATAGAGCTTCAAGCCCAGTTTTTATTAAATATGGGATCTAGCAGGTACTGGCGCCAGGCCCCGATCTGTCACTCGACCAGGTTTATATCATTGTATCATGTTCCTACTGACACAAAACATGACATTTGATGTCATTGTTCTGTGTGATTATATGGGAGGAAAAAATCACCCCATGCAATATCAGCGCCTCCACGGAGCATCCAAAATTCATGAGGTGCGGGACAGGGGGGCATTGTCCTGGCCTCATCAGGGGAGCATCTGCCGGGTAAGATAATCCCTCACAGGGCTTGTTTGGTGAGCGGACGGGGGTGAGGAAGACCCCCGACTGGATGAATAAGAATTTTTGAAGGTCAGGGGTGGAACATCAGCTTGCTATATAAAAGGGAATACTGGAAACACAATGAATTTAAACCAACATTGTGGTCAAGACCACAAATAGTCCCGTCCCAAGCACCAATAAACTAACTACTCAAACAGGATAAATAACAACTGTATAGAAAAAGAAACTAGGAATGCATGTCGATAGAAATGGTGTAGGCACTAGACAGATGTTTTGATTTGAGACAAAGGGTTTGTTTGACTTCAATACTGACTGAAATTAATAAAGTGAGGGTTAATGGAATTAACCCCATTTTTTGTTGCAGTTATAAAGTCTGTATTTGTGAACTGATTAAATATGATGACGTTATGAAATAAGAACCACCACTTCTTTTTTAGGAATGCAAAGCCTGGTGGATATTTTGTCTAAATTTTGTACATCTTGTAAATGATGCGTCTGCATCAGTCTGCATTAAAATATCAGACGTTCGTCCATGATTCCCACATCCAAAATGTTATTTCCAAATGTTATAAATTGTACCAAAAAAATTTGTGAAAACATTGGGACATTGTAATTTTGTAAGTCAAACTGCCAATCCAAAATAAGAGTCTTTCCAGAGTCTGAAAGAGGACTGCAGTTTATAAGAAAAAAGGTTAATACGTTGAGGGATGTTTTGAATGCATTTATGAGTCGTGATAACTGGCTGGAGTTACAATGTTTTGTACGTCTAGGCTCCCATCAGTCTCGTTAGAGCTCAGCAATCGGCGAACTGCTCAAGGCTTCTGTGGTTTGATTAAGACACAGCAGTGAACTTGCTAAACCGAACACTAATTTCAATCCTCCCAGGCCTAAAATCAAAGTCCCCAGTTATTTTATGCCCTGCGTGGATGTCGCCCATGAATTATCCAGTCCTGTCAGAGTGAAAAAATCCACAGTGAGACGGGAGATTAGCTGACGAGGACCTGCTGAGTTTGAGGAGACACGCCGGCGTCGTTCCTGTCTCATCCCCGGCGGCCCGACGTGTTCATAACGTCAGAACGCTGATTTGTTTGGGGAATGCTGAGACGAGACAGTAATTTGCATTTATATTTTCATCACTAACAGCGCAGAGACATTTTTTGGGTGTTATTTTTTTTTCAGGTGGCCAACTTTCTGCTTGTCTTTTGATCGTCTTGCATAACAGGCTCCCTTCCGCAGACTTAAGTTTTGTGGAGTGTCATAAATGCTTAGTTTTGTTAGACACATCCTCTGCTTTTTTTGTCTCTGGCTCAAAAGTCCTGAATATCTTTCATTTCCATTTCGGGGAGTGATCAAACACTGCTTTCCTCATATACCCTTTCATAAGCAAGGCCCGCGTCGCACTGCCTGACAGTCGGAGCGGTGCATCTTTATTTCATTGCTTTGTTAATGCTTTCGTGATTTCCTCGCGTCCCTGATGCCGTGCCCCGCCAGCTCGGGGCTGCGCGCCCCAGCCAGCATGTGTCTAGAGGGCCTCCTTGGTTCTGACTCAGACATCTGTCAAAATCTACCCTTCTCAGAAAAGTTTGTCTCGAACTTTGCATAATGGCCTTATTTGACTGTGACCGGAGGCCTTGCTGTTCCGCTGTTGCTAATTATTATGTGCAGTTTTTTTACCCTCAAACATCTACAGCCCCCATACTTTCATAAAAAGTTCACATAGCTACTCATATAGACTCGATATTTTATTCATAATCCCATTCAGCACCCCAGGAGATAAGCTTAGATGATCAGAAGTTGAGCAGCAGTGGCATCATCGAATGCCTCTCTTCCCCTGTTATGTCTCAATGGCATCCATTCGTATTTCGATTTGCATAAAAGACCCTTTATTAAAGATTTACTGTGTTTCATCTTGTCTCCTGCATTATTCAGATGCTCCCTGAACCTCTTGTCGATCTGGTCGCTGTTCCGCAACATCAGTCAAGTCTGTTATGGCTGTGACAAGCAACTTTTCGCTTGGACTCAAAGTATCAAATTCTCACTGGCTTCTTTATTGGAAGCATCCATCTTTCATTTCCACCTATAGGCCACTTTTATTAGATACACCCACGTTATACAGTCACTATGTAGGTGTAGCGCTGCAAATTACAGACCTTCTGTTGACTTGTAGAGAAGACTATTGATCAACTAAAATAGTCCCTACACACTGGTTCTAAAATGAGCTTTCAGGGACCTCCAGATGGTCAGTATTTTTGTACTGTCTGGTGGTACCTGAGGCTTTGCTCTAATATACCAACTAAACATGGCAAGGAAGCTAACCAGGCGGTGCCTCCAGCACTAGAAGTGATGATCCCCGAGAGGAACAGAGTCCCTAAATGTACACCTGCAACATGTGGAAGGTTTCTAATACAGTTTCTACTAAAGTGAAACTCTGCAGTCCTCCAGTCTTGTGGAATGATGGGTCCAAGGACAGTTCTCCAGCGTTCAGTCAAACACCATTAGGGTGTTTTTCAGGGCCAGTCTCATAGTGGACTGAGCCTCTGAGTGTGTTCAGAGGAGGACAGTTTTTGGTCCAGAATATTCATGGCGTTCTGCTGTTTTTAGAAAGGGGCCAATAGCAGCACTTGCTAATGGGCCCTAATTATCGCACCGGCAAAAAGAGAAGCTGTCGGAATGTGGCTGAGCAAAGGAGCTGAGAGGGAAGCTGCAAGCTCTGGAAGAGATCAGAGGAAAATTTACACACAACATGGCGATGTGCCGCAGCAAAAACAGCAAAGTGACCGAGCCACAAGTGCTAGCTTGAGTAAGACTCTCTGTTTCTTTCTGACACACACACACACACTGCTTTGGTTCCCTCGTAATGTCCTGAATGTCCCAGTTGATCTCATTAACTTTTGGTGGCACAGCATCACACAGTGAGTAGACCAGAGAAACATGAGATAAAGAGTGAAAAATACAGCATTTCTTAAGGGTAGCACACAAACAGTGCCAGGCCAAGGTGAGCAATGAACGCATCAAAAGAGACGATGTCTCAAAGCAGGTCCTTGCACTGTAACAATGAGCCAATGGGTGTTTGAGATACCAGCCTCTTTCAGGGCGGCCTTGCGGCTGGCGGTGGACGGTCAGTGACTGCACCCCATCTGCTGATGCACCTTTCTCTAGCTTTTTGGCTGGATATTTTGGTTTGGCGGACCATGTTATAGGCTACCTGAGTCACAGGCGTGTGAAAATGTCCAAGCAACACCACCTGATACACTCATACCTGCATTGCACATGTTACTGTGACGACTACCACTTCAGCATCACTGCTGTGCTGAGAACATCCCACCCAAATATAACCCGGTCAGTAGAGGTCCTGTGTTCAGAAAATGACCGGTGTTGAATAGGCTGATGGGCTACAGTCTGTAACTGTGCACAGTAAGCTTCATAACTGTGCAAAAGTTTGGTTACATTCCATTTCTTAGACATCGTCCATAAACTGCTCATTTAATTGGTCACTGAAAATAAATGTGGTAAGGGCGAGGGACACAGAAAAAGACAGAGAGAGGGAGAGAGAGAGAGTAAGAGAGAGAGAGTGATTTGAGGTGTCAGTAGAGTTTGTAGGTTCAAATCTACCTAAAGGCAAAAGTGCTCTTTGATTAAAAGTATTGGCACCCCCCTTGTTAAGAAGAAGTATTGGTACTTGGTACTCTTTTCAGAAAAAAAAGAAGAGAGAAAGATTCGTGTATCACTTCAGTAGGAGGACCTCGGCAAGTCCTGCAGTGACTATCGCAGCTCGGCTTCTCTCTGCAACCAATCACATCCAACCATGCCAAACCTGAACATCTGTGATTGCCACCCACTGCCGTGCCCTTTTTTACCCTCCTCGCCATGACCTCTCTTGCTTTGCGCCTACTCGTGCTGCTCTCGGCTCAGGCATAAACAGAATAAGCTGTGCACTTGTTCACTTAATAAAGTGCGTGGCATGTGTCACACTTTTTGCATCTGAAAGGCCTTTGTGCACTTCTGAGTTCATCAGTGCCCACCGATGGCACTGAAAGAAAAGGTAACACTTCACAGCAATGGTCAACAGCCCTCCTCCTGGAGATCCACTTACATTTACATTTACAGCATGTAGCAGGCGCTTTTATCCAAAGCGCCTTCCGTTCCCTAACTACAGGGGGCAGTCTCCCTGGAGCAACTTGGGGTTTAGGGTCTTGCTCAGGAACCCAGTGGTGGTGTGCTGAAGATTGGATTCAAACCCATGACCTCTTGGTCTAAAGGCACGTATCCTACACACTAGGCCACACCCACCACCATCAGTTTCCTCCCATGTTTGGCTCCAACCTTCATCTGACATGCTGCCCTGCTCCCTTAATTAATACTCCAGCCAATCAGGGATTTCTAAAGAAGTGAATTTGCCAGAGCAGGTGTTGCCGATTATGGCTGAATTTAGACTTCTCAGAAGGGTAGATCTCAAAGATCAGTGGGTGAGGTGTTTGGCAGATGGCTGGTTCGGACCTGCATCAGTAATTATTGGTGCTGAGATTATCGGGCAGCCTATCACTGATGATTCATTAAGAAGATATAATCAATGTTTATTTGTAATCAAGAAAAGGATTTCATTGTGAAAGCCCTGTAGAGCAAGTCAGTATTTTTCCCGTCTCCCATCGGCCGTTACACAGCGAATCTGTGAAATCGCTTTTTCAGTTCTCTCTCTCTCTCTCTGTGTGTGTGTGTGTGTGTGTGTGTGTGTGTGTGTGTGTGTGTGTGTGTCTACTGTAGTGTGAAAGGCAACATTTGGAGGCTAGAAATGCTGAGGGGCCTGCCTTTTTTTAAGCTGCTCACTCGGACTGTTGGCTCTGCTAAATCTGTTCATTGTCTCCTTTCAGTGCTCAGTCCATCTCCCTCTTTCTCTTTCATTTATTTATTCCCTCTCCTCTCTCCTCCCTGCCTCCAGGCCGAGCTGCCAGCTCTTTATTTCAGGCTCCAGCATGTCCCTCACTTCCCCAAAGCCTGCAGCTGTGGACACCACAGCTCAAGTGATCGCCAGTGTTGGCGTCAAAGCAAGCCTCATCTCAGGCTCTGGTGCTGGTGGTCTTTCACACTGATTTGGCTGATGGGGCTGAGATGGACCATTCCCAGGCCTACACAGGACTGAACCATAGTCTAACAACATTGCAGGCCCCATTTCGCTGGACCTGACTGTGGATATGGCTCCGCCACTTTGACCTGAAATCACTTTTGCCCTCATTGCTCTCAGTGCTGTTGATGTTTGTGGCTTAGGGAGGGATTTTGTTAGACACAGCTGATCCACAATCAGTGCAAAGGGCAGCTTCTCATGTGCAGATGAGCGGATTATGAGGATTACCACCAAATGTGGAATTTTGGAGCCAGTGAGAAACTGACGACTTAGCAAGCATTTATCCAGCCCTGAAAGTCAATGAGCCAAAACTTAATGACCACTCTCCTCACACAGGAGATCACTACTGACTCTTAACTGTACCTACTCTGTTAGCCATCAGCTGTAGTGATTAGGCCTTAAATTGTAATCTCCATTGAGTTATCTCCATAGTTATCTCTCTTTCTCCCCAGGTCGACCTGAGGAGGATGGGTCCCCGTTTTGAGTCTTGGTTCCTCCTGAGGTTTCTTCCTCCAGCTTTCGGGATTTTTTTTCTCACCTCTGTTACCTTCGGCTCACTAGGGGCTCGGACCCGGATTCTGTGAAGCTGCTTTGAGACAAAATTGGTTCGGAAAAAGCAATATAAATGAAATTTAATTTAAATGAATTGAAGAGAATAACGCTTATTATTTCATTACTGTGCAAGTCAAGGTATAAGCCTGAAGGTTCTTGTGATCTACCTGTTGAATGTGAAAGAAATATGTGGGCGTAGAGTGACAAGATCAGATCATTATGCCAACTTAGGTATCTCTGAAATGGTCAGGCTTGTGGGGAGCTCTAAGTTTGCAGTGCTGAGTGCCTGTCGACCGGTCTGAGGAGGGACAAACCACAAACCGGCGCCCGAGGCTCATCGATTTGTGAGGTCCTGTTCAGTCTGAACGGACAGGAGTCACTGAAATTTTGAAAGCTGGTTACAGAGGAAATGTGTCAAAGGCAGTGCATCACACCTTGCTGAATCTGTGCCCATGCCAACCGCCCCCCCATTCCTGAGTGAAACCACCTAAAAAGGGCATTGGAATGGGACCTTTGAGCAGGGGTAGAAGATGGCCTGGCCAGGTTGGGCGCAGGGTCTTTCTGTGTGGAGTTTGCATGTTCTCCCCGTGACCGCGTGGGTTTCCTCCGGGAACTC
>JBBIGA010052909.1:0-12802 GCA_037576975.1 Alestes dentex
TACATGTATTCGTTCCGAACCGTCACGGTACATGGGTCACGGTTCGGTACATGATGTCGTACGGAGAATACACAGTACGACGAAGACGACGCGATTAAAGTAATGCGGAACTAAACAGGGGCGGCGAGATGGGGCCGAGAAGTACCGAGGTTCAGCCGTGTTTCCCGGGGGTGATATGCGAATCTCGGGTTGACAGCCGTGGTCCGGGGGTGGGTTGATATGTTTTATGCGCATCTCGGCTGCATCTCGGGCCGACGAATGTTTAGGCAGCTCAAAATCCTGGACGATTCTAAAATTCCGGCCGGACGCCGGAGCAAGGTCTCAAAAAGAGGACATGTCCGGGGAAAAGAGGATGTCTGGTCACCTTAATGAAAACGCTCATAACATGGCTACTGAAAACGGCACAGACGAGCTGGAACACCTACCTGTGTCTTTTAAATCGAGCGTGTGGGATTATTTTGGGTTCCCAGTGAATTACGACGGCAATGGAGAGCGAATGTTTTCTGGCTGTACCTGCCACTTCAGTCCCCAGTGAAACAGCAGGTGAAACAGTAACTGCCAGCCGATCTGCCTTTGCAACAGACAATGTGGAGCAATTAATTTTTTTGGAGAAAAACTTAAAAATAAAAGTCTGAGCACCCTTCAGAGGTATATAATTGATTGATACAGCAGTCAATCACACAGTTAATCACAAATGTGATTTGTTTTACTTCAGTAAAAAATATTTGAATGAATAACTTAATTTTGTTGTAAAATATTTTTAAGAAGTTTTCCCTACATAGTAGATGAAAATATTCTTGTGCTTTATTTTTGTAAAAAAGAAACTAAAGTTGCCAGTTGGCAATAGAATGCCATACCTGCCATCTCACTTACTTTCTATTAGGTAAGACTAATATTAATTACACATTTCTATTAATAACACAAGATGTTTCAGTTGTTTTTTGACAGCCATACATGAAAATATAAGCAAGAGTGTGTGTTTACTGGTTAATACACTGCTGTTCATTTAAAATAAACAAAAACAAACCAAGCCTCATGCTTTAGAATTTTTTGTTACTTAACTTCGCTGTATCGGAACCATACCGAACCATGATGTCAGAACTATAGTGTGAACCAAACAGTGACCTTTCTGTACCGTTACACCCCTACTAACTACTAGGCTATCCAGCTGCCCCCAAAGTAGGGGTCTACTTGTACTACAAAGTACAATAATAGACTGTACATTCTAAACTTAAAAACAGTTCTTTAGGTTAAACGTCCATATTATGTCAGATAATTTGTATGTTTTGGTTTGGTTTTTGTTTCACAGATGAATTAGAAATATAAGTGATAAGGCAAGACATTACAGTCTTGGCCTTTTTGCTGGACAGGCCTGAGCAAAAAAGGAAACCTGGACCCCCTTGCTGTAATCCTCTCCTCCTTCAAGACATTGCCATCCCCCCCGAAGCTTGTGGAATGCTAATACGATGATCGCTCTGTGCTACAATTTTAGGTATTCTGCAAAGCATCCACCACTCTAGCTACTCTTCTAATGAAACTTGACCAAGCTGAACAGTGTCCAAGCAATTATCTACCAGAGAAGCAGGTGGCAGAAGGCAGAGCAGGGCAATGGATTTCATAAGTACTTAGACTGGCCATTTATATAGGATGTCAGCAAATCAGAAGGTTGGTTGCCTGAACAGATTAAGCTCGGCCACGGACTACATTACAAATCACTTTGGACTGTCCATGGAAAGTCAGTGCTAATTTAGTCAAATTAATCAGATGAAGCAACAATGCAACACATGATTTAAATACAAATGTAACCTAGTAATTGACTAAAATTGGATGAAACAAAAATGCAAAAATTGAGTTGATCAATCTTATAACGGCATGTTTTCCCTAAAAGACTGGATTGCCATCATTTTATCTACCAGCATGACTCCTGGTCAGATATAAAGCTATTATCCAAATTTGCATAAACAGTTTGCTTAGGCAGATTGAATCATCACTCTCTAGCAGAATTTAGTCGATAATCCTTAGCAGAACGGGACACTTTGGCTATCTTGATGTTTATGTTATGTTACCCGGATGGAAAATGTCTCTAAATGCTTTTGGCTTTGAGTAAAAGGTTTTGTGTTTTTTACTGATTAACTTCACACAATGTATCACAGTTTTTAAAATTTGACACCTTTTGGAATAAACATTCAATAAGATATTTGGATTTTATAAATAAAGTATGGGACCTCAAGTAGACCCTATACATTTGGAACTGTATGAAACCTTTCAGCAGTAGTCGTAGATTAACCTCAGAAGGTCCCTTAATAAGACTGCCATCTGAGCATCTTCAAAACTCATATGTGCCTGTGACAGATTTTTAACCTTAACTTACTTCAACCTTATTATTCACATAATCCTGTCTTTCTCTTCTTCTCTAACCTGCTGCCCAACTACTACTGGAGCTCAGTGCCAACCTTTATATTTTGTTAATTTATTACTATTTTGCTTTAATAAGCATTTTTAAGTTATTTTAGCATTCCTTACATCTAGCATTAATAATATACTACATTGAACATATAGTCACAATCATTACCACCTGCATGGTCGTGGGGGACATGCCATCATCACTTGGGTGGTACCATCAAGCATATTGTTTGTTAATGAACATAATTCCAATGCAGTTGTGTATAACCAGTCGTGCTTACTTCAGACATCCAATAGTAATTAAAATAGTTGTTATGAAAAGGCACAAATATGCCCCTTTTCCCCTTTAAAGTGAAAGCAGTGTAACATTAAACCTCAGTTAAGGTAAAAAAATTGTGACTTAAAGACCATGCTGAACCTTTAAGGGCATGTTTATATGGTATGTACCTTGGGGGACAACAATTTTTAGAACCATACCTCTCCAAAAACACCTGAATTCAATAATTAAGTGAAGTGTTCCAACACTTTTGTCCATATATATTTTTAACTAGCCTGTTTTTTGCCTGTGAACTTATTTTACTTGTGTAACAAAGACTAAAGGAATTTAGGGTGTGTTTTAAATGGGGCATAACTTTGTTAGTGGCAGATCTTGTGCATTCTAGTGCCAAAGGTTTAAGTTGCCTCTACATGTCATTGTTACAACCTATCAGTGTGTGTGTTCTGTTTTGCCTGCTTTTTTTGTTTGTCTAACTCTTCTCCTGGTTTAAGGAGATAAGGTGGTGATTGTCTTTGGTTTTGTTGCAAAATGTCTGACTGATATGACTGACACAATTTGCAAATTATGAAGTGATGTGAACATTCTGTCATACGTGAACACATCACAGCACACAGTGTGAACAGCACAAAATTCTTCCTCTGCATTTAACCCATTTAACCCATTCACCAAGTGAAGTAGCAGGCAGCCAGGAACACAGTGCCCAGGGAGCAGTGTGTGGGAACATAAATTCCATCACGTAGAAATGGCTACAGCTTTTTTAGTTTTTTGTGTTTGTGTTTTTAGGTTTGTTTTTTTTTTTTTTACAAGCAAGCAGAAACTTATTATCTCGTTTATGATGTTTCTGAATATGAAGAAACATTTCTATGAATGAGAATGGCCACTTGCTGCCTCAATGAGGTTCTCAACCACAATCAACTTACCACATTACCAGAAAAACCAACCACAAAAACATGTGTTGGCTGTACTGTTATCTGATGACCACTAGATGACACTATACACATCAGAAAGGCAGTCAAACAGCAGATGTGTGTTTTTGAACAAACAGAAAACAGCACTGACCTAACTACAGCAAATACAGAGGATTTATAAGAAAACAATGACAAAGGAGATACAATAAATGCAAACTACAAACACAGTGCTGACTAAACTTAAAATATGTGCTTACTGTATCTGAAACCTTCCAGTTTTGGGTACGGCTGCCTGTAAATAAATTAATAACATTACTCTACATCAGCAGTAATGAAAACAACAGCATTTCTCAGCTTTATAGACTGAGATGCATTAAGGATCCAACATTATGTTTCAGAATTTTACAAATTTTTTTCTTCATTATACTACAGGCCACTTAAATATGATGCAGTTATAAAAAGTCTGAGAATTAGAACAAAGGTAGGGAAAAAAAGGAGAAGGAGAAGAATGAGAAGAAAAATAGGAAGTTTGGCCTGCTAATTGCATTTGCTTTAGAAAGATGATTTTTCCACTCTTCACATACATATCTAGTCAGTACTGCAATTACTTATATGTTTCGTTGCTGGTCTGGTCTGTGATGTTTTTTATTGTATAAAATCTGGTCAGTTTTTTGTTTCATCCACTAGAGGCCAGCCTCCCACAGACTAGACAACCTTCCGCAACCAGACACATGACTCACAATAACAGAACCTTAACTTCTACTTAACAAGTTGTCCTGCCCTGATGTTCTGAGCGGAACGAAAATATGTGCACAGACACTAGAGGGATAGAGTACAGGGCACAAACTCTTAGTTCTTCATTTAAAGGTTGTCTAGACTGAAGCCCAGAAGACATCAAAACAGCACAGGCTGCCTAGATTTTTTTTTTTTTCACCATACCTTTGACACAGGTGTTGGTCTGAAGAAACTGACTTCTTCAGCCTGCATTGGTCTTCTGTGCACATAATTTCTGCCAAGAGAAGATAGTTATTGTTTTAGGATGAACTGAGTAAATAAAAAAAGGAGTTTTATTGAGTGTCACCACTACATACAGGACTATGTAAAACTGCCAATGACTTTCTTTCTAATAGGTTCTCACACTATATTCTTAGGTAATCATTATGTTATACTTGTTTGGTAATACTGATACAATATGCAAATCAGCACTTTCTTCCTATATTGTGAAGACTGCGCATTCTGACCAATCTGAAATGTTCAAATGTGTTCCTGTGGGTGTCATGATGAATAAAGGCATTTATGGGATCCAACAAATTGAATTCTGGGAGAAATAGTATAGGCCCATCTTTAATCACATCACAAAGAAAACTTACTATGATTCAAAAAGTGCTGTGTATATTTCTACTGTAAATTTTTCTTCTAACCCTTACAGTTGAGCATCGCACACCAATAACCATTTGAATGCATGTTGTTCCATGTATGGTTGTCTATGTGACAAATAAAATTTGAATTTGAATGACTATAAAAAGTCTCTGCTTAAATGTGCGGCAGTCTGCAGAAATCTCACACAAACTACTTTCATATTACGTCTTACCACTAAATTCCCATCTTCTCAGATAAGACAGTTTTGTCTTGACTTATGTAAAATACCCTTATTTGAGGCATCATGTATGACAATAACAAATAAACAAACAGCACAAACCATCATAGATCATCACCTCTGATCAGCACTCAGCTGTTATTGGTGGAAAAAGTGGGAAAAGGCCTACTGTGATATTTCGAGCTGGTAATGTGAACGTGGCCTTTAGGGCTGCACAATAAATCGTCTGCAAATTGTTATCACAATTTCAGTCTCTGCAAAACTGATAGAAGGCTACAACCCACATATGACCCTCTAACCCATCACAGTGTTTCTGACTGGGCAATTCTAAGTGTGTTTCTGGGTTTTTCTAAGGAATCGAGGTCTTCATTTAATCCAACAAAAGTCTAATTTTCAACCATTAAAGGTGTTGGGGGGGGGAAGTAAATTTACAGACTTGTAAAAAAGTGAAATGGGCCCTTTAATGTCACGAAAGTCATTGCAATTGCAGAGTGTAGCAGCACCATTAATAATATCAATATGACGCCCCTTTTCTTGCAGCTCTAGTAGCCGTAATTAAATAGTATGTTTGTGAGTTCCTTTCTTTGAGAACATGTTGAACATGTTCAGACTAAGCCAACAAACTAGCCTCTGAAAAGTAAAAAAGTCGAACAAATCCTGTTTAAAGACTTCCCTGCATTCTATCAGTGTTGTGTTCTATCAGGAGAGAGAAGAAGACAGTTTAAGTTTGTGTTTATCAAGAGTGGGAAGAGGACAGTATAAGAGTTTTAAACAATGAGCAGGGTTTAATTTGTGTCGGATCTAACTGGAAGAGGATCCATGACCTCTGAGGCCAGCACCTATTTGATTGGACCAACCACCTCAGCGACTACTGAAACCTGTAAATACATTTAGTGCAATCATGTGAGATAAAGTTACTGCAATTTAAACTTCAGTAACAAGGAACAAACTGACAAAGTGTCATAAAAACCAATTTGTTGAATTTGCAAAGTCATTTCAATGACTCAACAGACTGACAATAACAATATCAGCACAGCAGGTAGTAAAAGCATTGCTAGTAGCAGCAATGCAAGAGCAGCAATGTAGTAAAGTTATTAGCAGGGAAAAGGAGGCCGAGAGCTCGATGGATGTTTTATGGGCTGTGCTGAATAAATAAATAGAAAAGTAAGTATACATTGTTACTACTACTGTCTGCTGTCTAGCACTGTTTGAGAAGGAGGGTGATGAGTATGATGAGTATAATTATGATAATGATGACCTTCACATATACTGGATGCAGTGTATGCTGCAAAGTGGTTGTTTTTTGGTAATTAAATACATTACTGTGTGATTACTGTAAGCCCATGAGGTAAGAATGTGGGAGTTTCTGCCAAGAAATAGTGCAATAAGTGTGACTAATGAAAAATTGTCTCAAAGGTCCCATTGCTGTTGGCATGATGTGTGTTCTCTGGGCTTAATTTTCATGTCAGAAGTTGTATTTTTCTCCTCTCCGTTTAAGCAGAAACAACAACATTATGGGCCTAGACACATGTGACTACTCCTTGATTTTTCGCAACCATGGGCAGCAGAGAACTTTCAGTCCTAATTCCATTTTCCGTTCCATGACTTTTTCTCTCCACAGACCCACCAGGACAGCACACTGTTTATCTAGGGTTTATCTTCCAGGACCTTTACAAATAAAACACTGATAATATCTTTCTTTACTTGTGAACCTTTCCAACATCTCTGATCACATATAGTCCCATTTAACTCCATTATACATACTTGTATCATTTAAAATCTTATTAATAATATTTTGCTCATATCTCTGCTACATCCGTTGGTCAACTGGCAGACAACTTTTTCTTTCA
This sequence comes from Alestes dentex, assembly GCA_037576975.1. Lineage (NCBI taxonomy): Eukaryota > Metazoa > Chordata > Actinopteri > Characiformes > Alestidae > Alestes > Alestes dentex. The sequence goes on from JBBIGA010052909.1 coordinate 7,036, forward strand.
GGCACTGCCATTTGTCATCACATTTACTTTTGTATTGTTAATTCAGTTGGTCCTTGATGTTACATGTTAATGATAATGAGTAAGATTGTTCAAATATCTAGCAGTGTTTGCGCTGTTCTTAAAAGTTTTCTGCCATCATGCAGTGATTTTCCCCATCTTCTTCATTAGAAATGCGAGAAAATCTGTATCAGGACTGTTGCTAATGCTTACGTCTAGGCGCTTAAAAAAAAATCATAATAAACATTAAATAACTTTTTGAATAACAAATTTTGAATCTCTACAAACTTCACAATGAAAATGTAAAACCTCACTTTTTTTTGCTTTCAAAATAAAAATTTCTGCAGACAACCACACACATCTTCAACCTGTGCTCCTTGAAATATTCACATTACACCAAACCTGGATAATATGAATATAATAAGCACCTTTATTATCATCAGTTATTTCACAATGTCACAATATTCTTTTTCTAAGCAATAGACACAGGCAAGTTTCATTATAAAGAAAGCTAATTCGTCTTGTTTAACAATTTAGTGCAGTACACTGCACAAACTGTTAATTCGTACTAAGCTTTTTATGTATTTTTACCACCTTTTGTTGATATTCTTTACCATTTTTTATATTTTGCGCATCCAGTTACCTCATGGCATCAATATACCTTATTGCTGATAGTTATACTACAGTATCAGTTTCAGTGCAACATGAATTACAACACACACAATACAATATTTTGCTCCATATCTTTTCCTCATCCCTGCTTTCTGCCATTACATCAGTATGGAAAACTAAAAACCCTCATCAGCTTATCTGTGTTTAAGCACTAATTTTTAAATGTTTTCGTAAACTACATACCGAATGCAGATACTGAATTTCTGTGTTGAGGGTCTCACGTAGCAACTCCAGCTCTCCTTCCTTATACACCTCCAGCTCTTTCTTCAGTCTGTGGAGAGTGTGCACAGATACACACAGCTTGTCACATTAAGACTACATCATATCCCAATCTAAACTCACCTACCAAGAGCAAGTTCTAGTTAAACTGCATGCACTCCATGGATGGCAGTAAGATTTCCCTAACCCTAAAACTAAAGCCCCCAAACCATGAAAACCAGCTAAGACCATTATTCCTCCTCCACCAAACTTTACAGCTGATACCAAGCAGTACTAAGCATCTTCCCAACATCGACCAGACCTAGTGCTGCTACTGAGTCAAATGGTGCTGTGCTTTACATTACTCCAGTTTACGCTCTGCTTTGCACATAGTGGCTGTCCTCTGTGGTCCCGTTTTGTGAGCTTGTGTAGCCTACTACATAGCTGAGCTGCTTTTGTTCCTAGATAAGAAGAGTGCTTGCAGTTGCTCGGTCCAAAAATATGACAAACTGACGTCTTGGAGAGATGGCATTGCATGATAACACCACATTCAAAATCACTGTGATACTTGAGTTGCCCAGGTATATCTAATAACTAATTTTAAAAATATTCCAATTTCAATAGTATTTGATCTGACAAAGACTTATCCAAGGTATAATGGCCACACTTCCTGTCCCTGTTACTGGGAGCACTGAGCCATTTGCGTTTATTTCAGACATAACTTCTGTAATACTTTTAATTAAAGTAATTTCATAGTCATTTTTGTAAGGTCTAACATGCTGCTGGTGCCTGTTTCAAAGACAGCTCTCATTTCAGCTTTCAGGCATTCAATTTCAAACAATCAATAGACTGACGGGAGGGGTTGAATCATTGCATAGAGGGCCAGACATCTAAGAGTGATTAATGATTACACAAAGGAGGAATAATCATATCCTGAGTTCAGCCTCTTCCTCCCCGAAGCCCCATGTTCAGCACATCTAGGGGCTGTAAACCAGCCTGCCACTAATGACAGAGATTTGTTTGAGCACCTAGCTTGCTCTCCACACTGCCCACACCTTAGATTTACATGACTGTGGAGGAAGCTTCCTGTCCAAGACAGGCTAATTATCGATCCCCTTTCTTTCAGCTGGATCTTCACATACCGGCCAGATGCTGTTCTGTAGGGTTTTTTATTGCCTTGCCTGACTCTGGACCGGATGGTGTGGGAACGATATCAAAGACTTAATTACAAGGATGGGCTCCATGTTGTGTTATTTACACATTTAGTAAAAGGAGGAGGAAAGGATGGAGAGATGAATGAGGGGCTGCTCGTAGGTCAAAGTCTAGCTTAAGTAAATCGCATGTCCAGTATGATTTGTATTTCATATGGTCAGTCCATTTCATTAAAGTTTTTCGCAAGCCCTTCCCTACTATATTATTCTGTAAATAAAGGCTGGCTATAAAAACCACTACATTACTGGAGTGCATGCTTGTGTTCATATTAGAGTTCTGGGAAGGGTAACTCCAATGCTCCAGTGCTATAGTGGCTTTTACAGCCAAACTGCAACAAAAACTAACTGCTTACCTGAGGCAGGTGCTATCTGTGAGCGGTTTCTGACTGGCCATGAGCTTTTCAGCTTTCAGAGATTCAGTGAGAACTGCTCCCTCTTCTAGTTCTCTCGCCAGCTCTAAGCAAACACACAACAGAAAAAGAATTGTAAAGTGGCAAGCATAGTATCATAGTAAAATGACAATTCCTGGACAATTTAAAGAGCCTGAAGAGGACTGAAATATGGACTGTTTGGATTTGGTTTGATAGGTTTAAGCGTATATTCACACTAGGAGCAGCGAAAATGTCAAAATTCACTCTAGCTGTTCTGTCAACAAAGCTGCTGAACGCTGTAGCTGCTCCCCGTCGTAGATTAAGTAGGCAGATACAGTTCATTCAGAATGCCTGGTTTTGCATTACTAGCAAAACTATTTTCAAAGCAGGGGGCGCAAAGCACATAAATGTATTGACTGGTATCTCTGTGATGACCAGTCAAATCAGTAGTGTTTGGAAATGGGGGGGCGAAAGCAGCTGCCAACTCTTGAGTTTGGCTTGTATCTTGAGATGTGTTCTGAGGTCAGAGGGTGGAAAATGACAAATATTTTACCCTAAAGGAAAGGGGGTGATCTGCCTGTGTGGTTGCCTGCTGTTCCAGGTATTTGTGTTCTCACTGCCTTCTAGCAGGTGTATGCTAACTGCTCACTACTCTCAGTGTGTGTTCACACTGACTCACATAGAAAAGAATGACTTCCAGTCGCTTTAACACTCGTGCCACTCCCAGTGTAAATGCAGGGTAATGAAGAGGGAGCAAACCTTTTATGGTTGATACAAAATAACACTATTTCTGCCATTTAAGCTGCTTTAACAGGAAGGCTGACCAAGTGGCTCATCACACATTGTATTTAACAATGAAGCTACAATTGCAGCTTCTATAGCAACATTTTACGCATGAAAGCTGACTACTGATACACTGTTTTCCCCAATACATCTCCGCTCATACAGTTTGCTCATATTGGCTAACAATCAGCTATTATTCAGTGAAATTTAATGCTTCACTAATAATGTCAAATGCTGCCTGATATCATATATATTGAATATGTGAATCACTAGAATGCAATGAGCAGTTTGCTTCCTCTGCTACCTGTAAGCCTTGAGCGCAGCTCCTGAAGCTCCATCTCCAGGGCTACTTGCTCTGCCTTCATGGAGACCAGCCAAGAGTTCTCCTGCTTCATTAGCTCCATTTCTAAACACATAAGAGCACTTTAATGATAAGACATGCATTTGAAACTAAAAGAAAGGACTGTTTTCAAGATGAAAGAAAGACAAAACACATCAGATTACCTTTGTTGAGCATGTCAGCTTCCAGTTGAAGACTCTGTATTTCACACCTGGTCTCGCTCTGAAACACAACGTCCCTCTTGCTCAGCAGGCTGAAGTCAGCGTTGAAGATTGCGATCTCTTTCAGGAATTTCTCTTTCTCTTCCACAGACTCTCTCTTCAGTCTGTCCTACAGGTTTTAAAATGGTAAATCTATAGTTTGGCCAAAAATGACACGTTACCCTTACCAGATATGCAGTCATTTTGTTTGGTGTCTGACGTATGCTTGTTTAGTTTTGCACTGTAGCTACAGGCCATCTATAGAACCAGACAAGCACACAGATGCATATGAGCACCAAAGATGGCCGCTATTACTGTATTCAGCTATGCAATGGACCTTTGAGGGGCAGAACTCACAGCATAAAGGTCTTGGGTTTGATTCATTTCTCAGTGGAATTTGCATGTTCTCCCCATGCCCACATGGGTTTCACTGGGTACTACAGTTTCCTCCCATAGCATAAGGCTGTGCACGTTAAGTGAATTGGAGATGCTAAACAGCCCCTGGGTGTGAGTGTGTGCACAAATGAGTGTGTCTGCCCTGTGGTGGACTGGAAACCCAGTGTTTTTCCTAGGAGTTTTTCCTGCCTTTTGCCTTAGGACTGGTTTTACAACAGGCATGCAGTCTGGAGCATACTAATCTGAGTGGTAAGTTTTCACTGCATGTTAGTAACATTACTGCTGCAGCTCCATTCATTCGTTACCAGTGCTGCCCATCCTTAACAAGGTCGCAGGGGTGCTGGAGCATATACAGACAGTTCATCAAAAGGCAGGGACACAGACAAACACAGACAGCCCCGATCTCTATATTCCAGTTTGCAGCTTGCGCTGGACCTTAAACTCGACGCTGTGTAATACGAGAATCTGCAGCAACTTCAATCTGAGCGAGCCTTGTTTTGAACAAAATGTCGCTCGTTTGGGGATACTAGAGTTTGGAAACGGCGAAAAGCAAGACGGCTACTTGCAATGTGTGCAAAGCCAGCATGCCGAGGGGTTGGAGTACGGTTGCGTCGTACAATACAACAAATTTAATCAAGCACTTGCAGAGATTTCATGACAAAAACTACCAGGAGTTTATGCCAGAAAACAGGGGAAAAGACACCAGGCAGCAGACGCTCGTTGACATTTTCCAAAAATGCAACAAATTTACAGCAGACAACCCAAAAGCGAAAGGAATATCAGAGAAGACTCTTAGCTCTCCCTCAAGCCCTCTTTGGGGTTCTTTCAGGGGCAATTTTGTGTGTAGTTTTGCACTTTATTTTCTACAAAATTGTTGCTGCTAGAATGTACATAATACTTGGACTATTTAGATGATTCAGCCAAGATGGTTGTGTTTTTGATATTTACAAAATTTTTCTGAAGTGTGACATTAATTCCTTTGGAATGTCTTTAAATTCAATGTAGTTGTGTATATTTTTTGCTCTTCTAATAAGTGGTTAGTAGTTTAGCCTATTTATTCTGTGATGTAACCTTACTAACAAGCAGCACAATTCCAACAAAAATTATGCTAATATTAAAGTAAAAAAAGATGTATTATATCGGAATCTGTATCGGTATCGGCAGTCGTGTATCGGAATCAGATCGGAACTGGAAAAACGTGGATCGGCCCATCACCATCACAAACACATCCATACCTAGAGGCAAGTTAATATTGTCAATTCAGCGGTCATGCAGGTCTCTCTCATGCATGGATTATGAGAGGAAACTGAAGCATGCAGTGGACCTTCTCATTGTGAGGTGAAAGCACTACACACTGACCATCACAGCTGCACTGCAAAAATAACAGACACAAGCAAATGCTATTTTTTACCAAGAATAACACTAACTTTCATGCACAATATTACTATGCTTTATTCAATATTGTGGCCATTAGAGGCCTAGTAGAATATAATATCTATTTCTTATGGTGCATATATTTTTTAATCTTCTTTTTTCTCTTTCGGCTTTACCCTTCAGGGGTCGCCACAGCGAATCATCTGTCTCCATTTAGTCCTATCT
>JBBIGA010052950.1:2685-12801 GCA_037576975.1 Alestes dentex
CTACTCTTGTCGGCTGCACTGTATGTTGCCTTGTCCTGCAAATGACTGTACTGTTGCCCTTCTGGTTTTTTTTGCACTCTCTCTTGCAGTCCTGTCCTGTCTGTTCTTGTGTAGTTGACTTGACTTGCATAGCACTAGTTAGGTTATGCCATAGCATCTCAGTAGGGCAAAGATCAGGACTCTGATCCCAAATCTTCTATTTTAACCATTCTTTATTTGAATTTATTGTATGATTTGGGTCATTGTCTTGGCTCATGACTCTTAAGCTTGAGATTATAGACTACATGGACTACAGCCCTAGGATTTTACTTTGAAATATTTTGATATACCATTGAATTCATTTTCCCTCTCAGATGGCAAAGGGTCCAGGGCCCTGAAGCAGCAAAGCAACCCCAAACCATGACACTTCACAGTTTGGTTCCCCCACAGATTTGGTATTTGTTACCTTTTTTCCTCTATAGTTGTGCTCAACTAATCTGACATTAACAGCACTTCCACTTTTACCTCATCTATCCATTTTCACAGAAGCACTGTGGGAGGTCTGGGGTAAACCTGAGATGGGTTTTGTTCAGACAGCAGCTTCTTTTGTGGTTTCTTTCCATGAACACCATTACTTTTCAGTGTTTTGCTAATGGTGAGTCCCTGAACAAAGGTTTTTTTTTTTCTTTTTGCAGTTTTGCATAGGGTTTTTGCTGTTACCCTGGGGTTCTTTCTCACCTCTTTCAAGATTGCCCTTTGTGTTCTTGAAGTTGTTTTAACAGGATGCCCACTCCTAGCAACAGTTCCAAATGTTCTCCACAGTTAGACTTGTCTCACTGGGGACTGGTGAGCACTCAGGTCTTGAGCAATGCTTTTGTAGCCTTTTTCTACGTCATATTCCTCTGTAACACTTCATCTGAGGTCTTGGGAAAGTTTTTTTTTATTGAAGCATGGTTCACATTGACCAGCCTTTCTCAAGAAAGACAGATTTGTCAGTAACCAGACTTCGTGTGCTATTAATTAACTTACAAAGAACATGTGAAACTCACACTTCAACTTCCACTTTCCACATTTACTTAGTTCTAACACCTTTTGCCACTTAGCTTATTAACACAAAGATTCATGAAAAGGTATGAAAAGAACAACTGTTCGCATGTTATTAGTTTACTTAGAATGTGTTTGTCTAAAATTGAGACTTAGATGAAGATTAACCCACATTTTATTTGTAATCAATACAAAAATCCAGGCATTTCCAAAGGGTTCACTTGCAGCTCTACAATGCGTTCCTCAACTGTTGTTCAAGTCACCAAGCACATTGACTATGGAATAGCTTTATCAACAACCAACATAGCCAATAATTAATTAAAGTTAATTACCAGGTGGCATAATCTCATGCTAAATGGTAAATGGTCCATCTAATGATCCTTCATTTTAACCGCTTAACAGTTGATTGGCTGAATTACTACTTCTCCATATAACCCAGGCTATAAAAGGTTAGGGGCTTGTGTATTTCTTTCAGTTTGGTCAGAATGGTATCTGATGGTTTTTCTCCTATAGCCACATAGTAATAGTAGTGGGATATAGCATTGGGATATAGTAGTGGGAGTAGCATTGGATGTTAGATTGGTTGAGATGTTATTCCCCTTTCAGCATAAACTAGACTACAGGAAACATGATATATAGCTTAAGTCAACTCAAGTCTATATCCTGCAAACAGTTCCAGTAACCATTTGTCCTGCACGCTCAATTAGTCAGAGCATTACGATAAACCTCAACGCCGTTAGAAAGCAAGTGGAAGGCAAGTCCACCAGCTACATGCCCATGTACACCATCACTCAGTCGGGGACATATGTACATGCCAGCATAACACACATGCACACTTCCAACCATTCTTCCTCTTTTTCTCAGCCATTCACTTCCGTCAGATAAACACCCATTCACTTTTCCCTGGCGGCAATCACGCTCTTGGGTCTGTCAGCAAGTGAAATTGCCTGGAAAGGAGAAAATCGCAGGAGAAATGAACTGGCGAAGGTTATTTATCATACAACCAAGATTAGCTGATTGCCTCCTAAACCACAGTACCGCATTGCACGCTTGGGTGGGAATGCAAATAGGTGTGTGTAAAAAAATGATCACTTTTTCATGAATTTGAGGCATTTTGGTTTTCAGCAGTTCCAGCTCTCAACATTTGCTTTCCCTTGGCCTGAATGACTATCTTTGAAGCTCTTCCCAGCTAGGGATAGAAGTGTAATTGCCATGGCATGCTTGATTGTGGCATGCCAAAGACCCCATTGATCATTGTAAACTTACACACACATGCTCAGGCATTACAAAGGCCCACAGGGTCCAAGAGAGCCACAATAACAAGGCAAGATAGGCAATTACCCTTGGATTCATGAAAAAGTGACATTTGTTTCACAAATAAAGTGAACTAGCTCCAATGTTGTTGCTGGACGCTATGTTTGTGCTTTTATTTTTTGACTCAATTTATGATTTTTCTCTAATTGGAGGGGGGGGGGGTTGATCATCTCTAATTTTTTTCACACATTTTTGAGTTTCTGGTGCTCATTTAAGTTTAAGAAATATGATGATCAAGCCAGTAAAGCACTGTTTAACTAAAACTGACAACTGCCTTGCTAAAACTATTGTCCCATTAAAATAACAGTATAAAAACACCAGTTTTGATTTCAAGAGACTGTAAAGGATTTCCAAGCTATTCTATCAGAAATGTTAGCTTCTTAAAACTGACAGTGGTCAAAGTTCTGCCGCTGAGAAGCAAGTTCAAGTCCTAGAGTTACTAACCCTATGGCCAGACTCCAGGATAATACAAGTGACATTGATCTCAGGGTGTTAAGGGAGATAATGTGAGCACTGTAAAAGCCAATCTTGGCATCTGCTGAAATGCACACTAAGTGAGAAAGAGAGAAAACATTCTTCTGAGTGCATTCAGCAGCTGGAAAAGACAGTGACAGATTTAAGCTTCCAAATTAGCTTTGAGGATACTTACGGTGCACCTTACAGACAAACTACCATTTGGCAAATTGCAATTGGATTGTTGGAATTATTTTTATTGTGACATGCAGCAAAAAACAATGAATAACACATTTTGTGAGTGTAAAAGTTGAACTCATCATCAGTGGAAAGAAAAGGTACAAACAAACAAACAATTTTATTGAGTCACATGAATACTTTAAAGCAAAACAGTAACAGAAACATTCTTCTAAAACTGTGACTGGTTTAAAGAAAAACACTTATTAGTCAGAGTGCTCATCTACATATTGTTGTTTTCTTGCAATAATAACAATAATAAAAAAAACCCAACAAAGCCCAAAAATGGAGTTACGAGGTTTCCGCCAGACAGCGACGATGAGTAACAAAATACTGTGTAGCTCCAGCCTACAGCAAAGAGCTCTAGCAATGCTCTAGCACGAAGAACTGATTAGCAAAGAAATTAAAAGATGACATTCAATAAGAAAAACCTGCTTTTGATCATATATTGGGCTGAACCTGTCCAACACACACTAAATTCAGCTCTTGGAAGACCTGAACATGCACAGCAGGTGCACGTGCACACTGCAACGTGTGTGTGTGGGTGTGTGCGTGCATAAGTAGATGCACTTGTGCGTCTCTTTCCAAAATGGGCCTTTATTACATGGGGCTGTTCCAAATATGCACTAAAAAGGAATGTAATTCAGCCAGCGTTTGACTCTCGTTATTCCCCCAGTTCCTGTCAAACATACACATTGTTGACTTTGGTTCAGCTGCCGTTGGAGCACAGGAGGGTTCCTCCAATTATTTCAAGAGAGAACGTAGCCTGTGTTGTTCTCATAGGAGTATGGGCAGAAAAAGTCCTTACTTGAAGAGCCTTATGGCCCATGTGTCAGCAGAACAGTATAGGCCAGTCATTATAAGTCTAGAAAGGGCCTTCCACTGGAAAATGTAGGTTTTATATTTGCTGGCAAATTACTGAGCAAGTAATCCTTATGTATTTGCGTTCAGTTATAAGTGCCATATATATATAATATAACTAGATGTTTTATTATTATTAGTGTATGAAATAAAGCCTAACAACATGAACACATCCTCACATATGGGCATTACACTGTCATTCCCTATGAAATCTCATTCAAATTAAAATCTAAAGTTAGTATAAAGGAAAATGTTTTTAAAAAAAAACAATAATTAAATCAAAGTAGTTTACATCATTCAGGTAATTTTTTCTAAAATGTTTAAGACACTGAGCTGTACACGGTAATCGTGCATACTTGGGCTGTCTAATGAAATCAGAATTTTGTTTGTCAAAGACATGAATACGTTTGGCATTTTAAATGCATAATTTATTCACAGAACTGAACATTACACATTTTTTAAAAATGTAATTAGGAGGATACATGAATGCAGAAAAAAAGAGATTTGTAAGTCAGTGCTATGTCTCCCATGTCCACAAAGCACTCAGCATACATTATTCCCCAAAGGCTCACAGTGTTAAACTAATACATTCAATCTTGACTTGGGGGTCATGACTCACAAGCATGTCAGAAAAAGGTCTCTTTCCTGTTCTTTACTGACATATGAGAATGACTTGTCCATAAAATCTTCAGAGTGAATTACTGTTGTTAACATAAGCTAAAAGTATTGCACAGACAGAATTCTGTGTGGGTTGAATAATCAAATGTACGTTTCTTGCATTCAAATAGACATTTTTCCCACTGGACTCGACAAATGTTGGAACGATGAGTTTTGTTCTCGCAGCTTTGAGGTCAGGTACTGATACTGGATGATTAACTCTGAAGCCCAAACACCATTCCAGATTAATTCAAAGGTACTGAATGGAGCTCATGTGCTCCAAAGCATTCCATTCTATCTGCCATGCATTTTCATGAAGATTCTACAAGCTGCACGTGCACAGCTATCAGCAATGGACCTTAAAGCAGCTATGTTCATTAATCAGAAGGCTAGCCTGGATACTTCGAAATAAAGATCACAGTCTGCCTTTTAAGATTGTTAACACTCATTCTTCCAGCCTTCTGCTTTCCTATTTGCTGTGTCACAAATGTACAAACGTTTTGCAAATGTTTACATGCTGAGGACTTTGAACCTAATGCATTTTCATAACCATATAAATGGTCATATAAGATGTCACACGTAAGTGTACAAAGCAGTGGAAATCCAAGACTAACAAACTGCTACATCACACTCTTATGACCCAATTAGTGTTTTCCACGGTGTTTGCAATACACAGCAAATATTCTGTTTTACAACAAACCAACAAAAGCCTTGAGCAAACAATATGTCACATGATTACTATGTTTACATCTTACCTTGCTGTGATAATGTGTCTGAAGAATTAAAGCAGCCCAGAGAACATCAGAGATTGAAGATTTAAAAAGGCTTTGATTGTAGGTCTTCTACTAAGCTGACGTGGCTAAATTTGATCCAGTTGTTGTAATCCTGAAAAGCAGAATAACAGTCAAGAGGTCAGGCTTTAAAACCTGAGGCTTATTATTTAATTAGTCCCAGGCACAGCGTAACTGATATACTGGCTAGCCAATCAGGACAGAATCCATTTACATATATCAGACTTAAAGGTTCTTATCCATTTATGCATCTTTTCCATATAGCATTAGGAGTCTTGACCAAGAACCGATTGGTCAAGCATTGTGTACTTAAACCCAATTCTGTATTACCCACTACACTCCACCAACCACTATGAAGCTATATCATATATTAGAGACAACTCTAATTATTGGTATCAATGTTCGATTTATATTATCAACATGATTAAATCTGACCAACCCTCCCGGTCAAATCATGTTTGACATAAAGCTCATAGACTGCCTTGTAAGATAGTTAACACTCATTCTTCCAGCCTTCTGTTTTTGTGGTCATACGCATCTCTGATCACCTCCAAAGGTGGACACGCTTGTCCACCAACTTCTCTGCCACATTTAACCCACCATCGACAGAATCTGAATATACTGCTGGCGTATCCTTTGTTTTCATAGGATTTAAAAGCAATTTAGGTTCCCAAAGGCTTCAAGACTCAGTGAATACTATACCAGCAACTCCTCCGCCTCTGTGAGGCCTTTGCTTGGCAGACACCATTTAGGTTCCTCTAAGCTCTCCTCACCTTCCTCTTTCATAAGATGTTTCTGAAAGTCTGCAGAAACACCACTCTGTGCTGTGTGGCTTAGTGCCCTGCGCACAGTTCACTGGAGGCACATTTGGCGTGCACATGTTTTCCCCCAGGGCTGCTCTGGGCTGGGGTGAGAATAGCAGCAGAATCAACAGGGCCACAAAACCGCAACAACACGCCACTGAAGAATAGCCTTACTCGGCAGATTATAGGCTTCGGTCTCTATGCTTATGCTAACCTTCAGGAAGACCTCCCTGGTCCTCACCTTTCAGGCTCACGTGTTTTCACTAATACAATGCGGCAGGCACCGAGAAACAGGAACTTTAAACCTTAACCTCGTAATCTGTTCGTCCAAACTCAAACCACCAACCTGCGCCTGCCTTTGCTGCAAATCACAGAGCAATTCCCACAGACTTCCTTGGTAAACACAGGCTACTTGGCCATGAATTAGAAACTTATGCTAGCCACTAAGAAAAGTGTTTCCTTTATAAGTCCACCGACCAATGGCAGAGCTTGGGATAAGGCACAGTTAATTACTCAGCAGCTTAATAGGTGCATATTTTTTCTTTGAAAGGATAACTAGGGCTTCTATCATGTTACAAACAGGCCTGCATGACTCACTTGGGAAAGGCATGTTGGCTAGATGGTTGATACTTGTGAGTGTTGGCCACTGCCTTTGCATGCTATCGCAGCTAACCACAGCTTTGCTGGTCGAGATTTCCGTCAAAGAAGCCCCATATTAGAGATGATTAGAATGTGTTATTTTTACCAATACCATGCTGTCTGTGCTGTCTCCAATTTTGTTATGCACTCGTGAGTCAGCCTGGTAATTGAGACGATCTTGATGGCCTTTACCATTTTCTTCTCATGCACGCGATTCCTAGAACCTATAGCATAATTAACTTCCAGATTCAGAGGTCCTTGCAGAATACAGTCAAACCCTTTTTCAAAGCCGTTATCAGTAATGGCATAATATCATAATGTTATGGTATTTTCTTAAATACTAACATGTTACTCAAACATTAAAACATGGCATGACTACTACACATTAAAATTACAAAGATGGCTGAGAATATTGGCTAATAATTTAACATTCTTCTTTTCAACCAAGTCTTTTCTTGTTCAAGTTATGACTCAAGAGACAGGCTGAGAGAGGTGGTGAGGAGACAAAAGGTTCCATTTGGATATTCTTCAAACATCAGCAAAATTTTTAGATCATTAGTGTTTACACGGTGAAATGCTTCTTCACATATATTTAGTTGAATTTCTAACTTTTGTATAACTTTTTCCTAAACAGATTCAATGCACATTTGTAGGTTATTCAGATTTCTGAACATGTGTCTTAGTTAGACCAGTCAGATCAGATTTCACATGTTTTTGTTACTCAGGGGTGGTTCTGCATCACACATTATACTATGGTGCTTGAAAGTTTGTGAACCCTTTATAAGACATCTTCAGGTACAGAGTGCTACAAATAGATAATGAGAACCCATTTAAACAAACAAAACAAAATACACATTGTCATTTATAGAGAAAAATGATCCAATATTAAATTTCTCTGATCAGTAAATATAGGTGAACCTTTGCATTCAGTATCTGGTGTGACCCCCTTGAGCAGAAATAATAGAAAATAAGCATTCAATCAATGATGGTAAGCTGTCCTGGCAAAATAGCCCCATACCATGACACTACCACCATCATGTTTCACAGATAGGATAAGGTTCTTATCCTGTAGATGTTCTGCAATTATCTTTTTGGACAACAGTGGGTTTCTCCATGGAGGCCTACCACTGTTCTCCTGCTGGTGAACTGATTAACATTACAGTTTTTTCATTCGCTAACAAGCGCTTACCCATACTTTAGATACTTTTTCCAAACACTTAACACACCTACAAAACACAATTGGCCAAATGGTTAATTTTTTTTCTCAAAAATACATTTAGTCAAATATATACTAGCACTTCATTTCAAAATACAATACACATTTCCCTGCACACACTACCTTTAACAAAACACTGGAAATCTGACTCAAAAAGAAATTATTCTGTCAAACAATACATGTTTTCAGTTCACAATGTACATGCAGTCAAAGTGCACCAGGTTTCAAAATACTGGCAATTGTTGGCATTACAAAAACTACATGGACTTGGTTTCAGTTGTACAATTAGAATGTTTAATTAGAATGTGAACATTAGATTTGGACATACATTTCCAACCAAGAAATACAGTGTAAAAAACATACAAGAGCAAACACAAAATACACTGAGACACAGAAAACAGCAACAAAAAAAGCTCAGATGACAGGGGGAAAAACTTTAATAATAATAAAAAAAATTATCTAATCTTGGTGATCTTCGGGGTTAGGCCACATGTTTTCGTCAACATCGCATCTGATGCCATCCAAGGCGATACACCTGGGATAAAACCGCTTGGTATGACGGATCCACCCTTGGCAGTCTTCAACTGCGATGTCTCTGCAGCCAGCATTCATGGCATCAGGGAGTGACATCTGGTCATGTGGCTGATGGTCATAAACCTTCCACCTCCATGCAGAAAAGAACTCTTCTATGGGATTGAGTAAAGGTGAATGGGGTGGAAGGAAGAGATGGACCAGTCTTGGGTGGACTTCAAACCATGTTGTGATCGCTTGAGAGTGATGGAAAGCTACGTTGTCCCAGGTGATGACAAAGGTCCTCATGTTCTCCCCCTCCTGATCCTGCTCTGGAACCAGGTGCTGGTGAATATCATTAAAAAAGGCAAGGAGGCGCTCCGTATTGTAGGGTCCAAGCTGACATCTATGAAGGACCAATATTTGCAATTGCTGCACACATCGTGATGTTTGCCCCTCTCTGTCCTGGCACTTCAACTGTGGCCCTTTTTCCTATAATGTTCAGTCCTCGCCGACGCCTTTTGGCCAGATTGAATCCTGCCTCATGTGTGTAGATGAATTCGTGTGGGGCCTCCATCTCCATAACTCTCTGAAACAAAGTTTATGCAAATTCATGTCACCATATACTGTGCTGTACCTGATTACATATAGGTTACATATATGTATACTTCTAGCTCACAGTAAGCTTACTGTAGAACTAGACATTGAATATACACTATAGTATCTGGACATATTGTTGCCAGAGCTCCTCGACTCTGTCACTGTTCCTTTCAAAGGGAACAGTGTAGAGCTGCTTCATCCGTACTCTGTGTTTGGACAATGCCCAAGTAATAGTTGTGAGGCCGATGCTATTGATATTGCGAAACATCCCATGGGCCTCCACAATTCTAGTTTGAATTTCATGCAATTCTATTGCATTATTGGCTACAACCATTTCTACTATAGCAAGCTCTTGATCATTACTGAGGAGCTTTCCTCTTCCACAGAGGGAGGAACACATTGCATCCTTTGGAGGGACAGAAAACATGTGCATTACTATAATGGCCGTATTGACATGTCAAGGGAGAATAGAAACAATCCATGTAAAATGCAGTACTTACCTGTTGTCTTTTTGAAAGATACATATAATGGAGGCAACCGTGGACCGCCTCAGATTGGGCTGCACTCTTTCACCAGCCTCACTTAGCAAAAGGCCGTGGTTGATTACAGGATCAATGATAGTTGCACATATTTAATCACTGACTACTGCTCTTTCAGCCCTTGGAATGCCACCACCACGCATTCTTACACCACCACGCACTCTCACTGCACCTGCTCCTCTACCTGGGCACCTTACTCTTCCTCGTCCAGACATTACTTTATTTGTCTTTTTCTGTGTATGCTCCCAAAAACATCACTCTTCAAGGTCCTCCTTTTATATGTGTCAGTGTAATTGAAAAAACTTCAGCACCTGCCTGAATAAAGTCCAGTCTAGAATCAGGTGTGGTTGGCCCAATTTACCCAACATAAAAATCAACTGTGTGTCAATGATTGAATTGTTTGTTAATTATCAGCTTATTTTTGAGCTGATGTGTTGTTTTTGAGCTGATATTATTGCAGAAGTAGAGGTTTT
>JBBIGA010052960.1:0-12801 GCA_037576975.1 Alestes dentex
GTGTGAGGCTGAGTGTATGAGGCTGAGTGTAAAGTTGTGTGTGAGTCTGAATGTGAGTAGTGTGTGAGGCTGAGTGTGAGTAGTGTGTGAGGCTGAGTGTATGATGCTGAGTGTGAGTAGGTTGTGAGGCTGAGTGTATGATGCTGAGTGTGAGTAGTGTGTGAGGCTGAGTATGAGGCTGAATGTGTGAGCCTGAGTGTAAAGTTGTGTGTGAGGATGAGTGTGAGCAGTGTGTGAGGCTGAGTGTGAGTAGTGTGTGAGGCTGAGTGTGCTTGGCTGAGTGTGTAAAGTTGTGTGTGAGGCTGTGTGCGCTTGGGTGAGAGTGTAAGGTTGTGTATGAGGCTGAGAGTGGGTAACATTTGAGGCTGAGTGTAAGTAGTGTGTGATGCTGAGTGTGTTTGGCTGAATGTGTAAAGTGTGTAAGACTGAGTGTGTAAAGTTGTGTGTGAGTGTGTAAAAGGCTGTAGAAGTTGACTGCAGGCCTCTTTTTACCCCTGACCATTGTCAGTGTTCCCCTTTAATCAAGCATTTCATGGAACATCAAATATTATTTATTTTGAATGATTTTTAATGCAAATGTTGTTAATTTCCCAGTCCATGTAGTGCAATTATATAAACCAAGCTCAAAAATAGCCCTTTTTTAAATCATCATGGTTGCGATCTCACAACCAGTCTCTTTTACATGTTACTGCCCATCCCCTTTGTGTGTATGTTATAAAAAGCCACACACACGTTATAGGTTGACCTCAAGGATAAAATAGAAGGAAAATGTAGGAAAGCTAGGGTCCCACTGACCTAATAAAATTCATCAAACTCTTTCAGAATCATCAGCTTCCTGTCCTTCTCAGTTGAAAATCTAAGGAAGCGATAGTGCAGTTTGTCAGACCTTCAAGAAATGCTGACATTGTGGGAACAGACTCCAAGTTCAGTGTTTTCCCTTGACCACTGACAACATGAGCCTAATCAAGACACTTAACTCTGAACTGCTCCACAGCTTCAGTAGTCCATCTAATCACAGAGACCTTGAAGAATAACAGTGACAGCTCGCTACCTGCACAGTCCCTAAATAATGCAAACTAAAGCATAAATGATTGATTATGTATAAATAATGCAAAACACCAAAGGCTTCTAGGGGCCTAGGCTTGAATAATGGAGGATATACATCTTCTGAAAGAAGATGGGGGTGGGGATAGGTCTTGGAGATTATTTGTTTAGGTGGTGTATTAATATTTATATGTTTATTAGTTGTGTGTAGTGGATGGGAATATTATTATGCAATAACTACTTATCCGTTTATCATAAAATAAATAGGTAGTATTCCCATCTCATCTGATTTTTTTGCAATTATCCACGGCCAGGTTGTGATGATAGCAGGCTGAAGAAGGCATCCCATAGGAGGCCCTTTCCACCAGCTCCTCCTAAGGGACCCCAAGGTGTTCCCAGGCCTTTCTCAGAGAATATGCAAAGTGTGATTGCATGGTTGCTATAAAACCAGCGTTTGGAGACTCCCAAACATTCGCTTTATGGCCAAAAAAAGTTCCAAAAAATTCTGCTCACGTTGGGGTATCAAATCAGCGCCTCTTCAGACTCTCTCCATTGAGGTGCAGCGTTTTACCCTTGAACCACTGAAGGGAGCTGTCACTGTTCCCCTCTCTCCCCTGGCCAAGAGAGCAGGTGCAAACACAGACATCCATGATTCAAGTAAGTTTTTATTCAAAATGAAAACAAAACCAATGGCACGAGGGCCGAACAAAACAAGCCCAGGACTCTGGGAACAGTGGCATAAACAACACCAAGTATGACACTCACCAACTTAAATATAAAAACACAAAACCCCAAAACCCAATAACAGAACACAAGCACTTATTCTAACACACCCCAACTGTGACTAATCAACAAGAAGAAAAACCCTTACCTTTCAAAATAAAAGTTCATCACCCTAACGCAAACTCTGGCGACCCCTGGCAGCCACTGACGGGACATTAACTTGCTGTCTCTTACCAAGCCATTTATGGTTAAAGACGGCTGAAAGCAGGTGGAGCAGGCCACTCTCACCAGAAAAAGTGTGGGAAAAGCGCACATAGGCTTGTTCACAGACTGATCATTTTTAATTAAACCTCAACAAACAGTGAGACTTCAAAACACTAAAACTGGCTTCAAAACACTAAAACTCACCTGAGCTTTAGTGTCTTGAAGGCATTTTATGAGTCTGCTGTGTCTTTATCTCAAAAGACTGAATTGTTGCTCGCATTTTGTTTAATTCAGGCTGCCGTAGCCGTGATGTCACAGACTCTCCCTCCGCTACACACTTTCAGTATCGCTTGCCCCGCTGCTCTCTCTCTCCGTGCATTACAGAGATGACTCAACCACAAAAATCTCATTTTTAAACAATACTCACCCCCTGATCAACCGATGAAAAATATATTAACATCGCACTACACCAGATATTAATGTAGGAGGGGAAGAGTTGCCAAATTCCAGCTATAAAACTAAATAAATAAATAAATAAATAAAACTTAAGAAGAACAATAGTGTGAGTGCTTCTGCAATCATACTAATAATCCTCCCAGTGGTCTTCTCCCAGTTGATTGTACCAGGAATATCTCCACAGTGAGGCACCCAGGAGGTATCCTGACTAGATCTCCTCAGTGGCTCCTTTCAGTGAGGAGGAGCAGCAGCTGTACTCCATGCGCTTGTCTGAGCTCCTCATCCTATTGAGATAGTGCCCAGTGAGCCTGTCGAAGAAACTCACTTCCACTGATACTGTCTCAAGGAAACCAGTTCAAATATCTTGGGCTCTTGTTCACAAGTGACAGCAATATTCTGGTAATATCAAGTAAGTTTTATTTATACAGCCCCTTATCATACACAAAGGTCATTCAATATGCTTTACAGGAGTATAATAAAAATATTAATAAATCAGGAAGCATAAAAATAGTAAGAAGTAAAAAGATAAAAAAAAAAAAAGAATGTGTATAAAATCAAGAAAAGAAGATTAAAAGTGAGATGTATTTTTTCCATTACAACTATTATATGTAAATAACCCCAGTCTGTTCTGACTGATTGCCCTGTTTGTGTCTTTTTCAAAAGCCACTAAGGCACTAAAAAATTCAGAGTAAACGGGCAGGGCTAAACTTCTGTAGGCTGAATTGGTTGCTATAATGGTAACTTCACAGGGGAAGCATAAAACCTTAAATTAGAATAGAACGTAATGCAAAAAGATTTTTCTTCAAAGGAAGTTTGGGTTTTGTTCCACTGGCACATTCATCATGAAATTCACACAATTAAAGAGTGAGTAGAGTTTTTCAATTAGGTCTAATAATGAAAAACAGCAAAAATGGAAATAACAGGTTTATCTACAGCTGATATTTAAATGAATTGTTTTTTGTGAGATTGCATACACTGAAACCAGGCTGATTTCCAGGTTATTGTCCATCAGAATCAGAATCAGAAAACTTTATTGATCCCGGAGAAAATTGCTCATGCCAAGACTGCACAGACACACAGAGGCACAAAGACAAGAACAATATAAAATATGAAATAAAGTCAAAATTCTCCAGAAAATACTCTGTACTAAATACAGTATAGTGTATACACAAAGCGCTATGGTGAGTAAAAGGGTCTTTATAGCTGGAGAGTGAATTGTATGTTTAGATTGTATGTTAAATTGCATGTATGCTACATGAAACACGCGTTTGCAGTCATATTAGGATTTTCTATTCTTCTATTAAAAATTGAGGGACTAAAAGACTGTTTTAAATATGACATGGTATAAAAACTCCATTTTATAGCATCATGTGATTTGAAGCTCAGCATATGGACCAAAGAGGATTCAGATATGGCCATGAATGGGTTAATTCTTTCACTTGAGAAATGCACCAGATTTCTGACGTCCATCCTCCAACTCCCTCTTGCCACTCGAGGCTGCGCGGTGTCCTTGAACTGGACGTGACTGAGAACCGGCTTTGATTAATGGCTGTTAATTGTATTGGAGGTCTTGTGGTCAGTTTGTGAGAGATTGGAGTTTCCTTTCCTTTGTGGCCACATGTGGCAGTGTCCTCTGCCAAAGAGGATACAAGGGTGTGTGTATATGTGGGTATGGATGTAGGTGTGTGTAAGTTCCTGAGATATTTTTATAGCGCTGGCAGTGTGTGAGTGTGTGAACATGGTCTGGTGATGGCAGGCCAGTGCTTGTTCTTGGCAGCTGCCATGTTTAGCCCTTGCAGCGCTGTA
This sequence comes from Alestes dentex, assembly GCA_037576975.1. Lineage (NCBI taxonomy): Eukaryota > Metazoa > Chordata > Actinopteri > Characiformes > Alestidae > Alestes > Alestes dentex. Next base: position 4,234 of record JBBIGA010052960.1, read on the forward strand.
TGGATGTGTGTGTGTGTGTGTGTGTGTGTGTGTGTGTGTGTGTGTGTGTGTGTGTGTGTGCGCGTGCGTGCGTGTGCGTTTGTGTGTAAGAGATGGGAAGCCTATGATTCAGGATTATAGTTCAGGATTACCTCAAACACTCCAGGCTGTGTTGGCTGAGGCTCCGTTAGGGTTTCTTCATATGAAACATAGTTTCTCCCTGAGCTCCTCACAGGTATTCAGGTATTCCAGCCACAGCATCTTCAGAACAGTGCTAGAGTGAGCTAACACAGGCCCTGAAGCGATTAAACACAGTTTCCCCTAAAACTGACCTCAAACGTACAGTACTGTGCAAAAGCCTTATTTTTTTCTATGTTCCTTTGAATCACCTTTTGGTGCAAAAATACTATTTTATTCCTGTCAAACTGTCTTATCTTTGTCATATTGAGTCTACTGAATGAAAGAAATGGGACCAAATGTTTTACTGCGACAGGCTGCAAAGTGCCTAAAGATACAAGGAGCCTACATAAAGGAGTTCCAGCCACTCAGCATTCAGCCCCACCAGTATACTGATCACCGCCTGATCATCTGGAATCATCTGCTCCTGTTTCTTCACTGTTACAGGCCTTAAGTTAGAATGCTTGAATGATTTATATGTAGGTCACTGTGTGTCTTAACAAACAAAAACTGGTCAGGTTCAGGGACTGGACTGAAAATGAGACTCTTTGAAAGTCTTTCATGAAACTTTAACTTGTTACAAGACACAAGATATCATTATATAGCTTGTATACAAGTGAAACTACATAGAGCCCAGAATTGAGGCATACTGCATGTTAATTACTGCACCTGAGAGACTTCAAAAAAATAAGTGGTGTTATAGATGTAATGGATTACGTTGGAGGGAAGGGCACAATTAAATAAATAAAGAAATAAATAAATAAGGTGGTTGAGAGCTTTTGGAGTAAAGGAGGAGAGCATAGTGATTGTGATTAACAGTATTTTAAGGTTCTGGTATTCAAAGACATAGAAATATTGAAGGTGATGCCTGTAGTTGGTCATGTGCAAATATTTTAATATCACCAGTCAAAAGACAGCTACGTGCTCTACAGAGAACACACTTAAATACGCCCCTATGCCCACTTAAATACGCCATTTGAAAGCACATTTCTATCTATTTGGGAAAAAAACATACAAAGAAATATATAATGTAAAATGTATATAAAAATATAAAATGTGCTCTTATTTTGTGTTTCCTTTTTTTAGGGTGTTAAATTAAGTGAATTAACAGTAACTGTGCATTCAACTGTGCAGAAAAGTGTTCGCTGTACGAATTTTTGTGTATTTTTTATTTAGAAAATCGACAGAACCTGTTATTTGACAAAGGACACACTGATAGTTCCAAAATATTTTTCACTGAGAACCTAGTTTTTTGCTCGTTTACATTAAATAACGGGAAGTGTTTACTCATTAATGTTTGTCATTTGTGGGTCCAAGTAGCCTTAGTTGACAAAGGCCAGTATTTCTGGAAAGTTTCACACACAGACTGTTATGAGAGTTTTAATGTCCTCTGTTAATTTTATTACAATTCTAACAATGTGTACAAATTCTCTCTCTCTCTCTGTCCATCTCCCACTCTCTCTCTCTTTTTCTTTTTTTTTCTCTTTCATTTTCTTTCTCTGTCGGTCTGTCTGTCTCCTCTTTCTTTCTCTGTCATTTCTTTCTTTCTCTCTCTATCTCTTTTTTTCTTATTCTCTGTCTTACTTTCTCTTTGTCACTTTACTTTCTCTGTCTCTCTCTATTCCTCTTTTTCTTTCTCCTTCCTACTCCATTTCTCTCTGTTTTCTCTCTTTTTTCTACCTCTGTTTTCTCTTTCTGTTTTCTCTCTGTTTCCTCCCTTTTTCTTTCTCTCTCCCTCTTACTCCATTTCTCTCTTTCTCTCTCTCTCTCTCTGTCTCTCCCCCCTCTCTCTCTGTCTCTCTCTGTCTTCTCTCTCTCTCTCTATTTCTCTCTCTGTCTTCCCTCTCTCTCTCTCTCTCTGTCTTCTCTCTCTTTCCTTGTCTCTCCCCCTCTCTCTCGCTCTTTCTCTCTCTGTCTTCTCTCTCTCTCCTTCTCCCTCTCTGTGTAGGAAGAGGCAGCTGCAGTTCCTGCTGGAAGGGAGGGGTCGCAGGGCTGGGTTGAGCCCAGAGGAGCTGAAGGAAAACGGGAAGCTGTTGGGGGAGAGCATGAGCCGGGCGCTCTTTAACTACACCAGCAGAGACTGCAGCTCCGACAGCCCTGAGGTCTCACACCCGTAACATTTAACACACAATATCGGTCTCTGTGTTTTCTCAAAATCTTTTTTCATCAAAAGCCTTCAGCTTAAATCCTTGACATTTTGTCCTAAGATGTAAACGGCAATGGGCATGGCTATGTATTCATTTAGTTTAAAAAGAAATATTTTAAACTTTTTACAAAAGTTTTGAGCTGCCAACATGATCTTCCCAAAGCCTGTTGATAAAGGGTCTCAGATGGCTCCTAATGAAGCTGCTTGAGAAAAGGCCAAGGGTGTGTAAAACTGTGTCAAAGGAGACTTCTTTATGCCTTATTTCATAGTTTAGATATCTTCGCTATCAACCTAGCTTGTCAAAGATGGTAAAAATAAGGAAAACCTGTCTTAATGTTGGCCTTGTCGTTGGGAGATCTCGGGTTTGATCACCCTCCCAGGGTGGCATTGTGTGATTGAGAGACTTACATAGCAAGTGGAATTGCACGCCTCATTTGTTTTTGTTCTTTTATATACAATAAAAATAAAAACATTCTAGGTTCAAGTAGTATTTGCTGGACACCAGAAGACATTCAGAAGAGCAAAATTATCGAATGATGAATAATATACTGTAATTATCTGTTTATAATTCTCATATCTAACGTTTTTTCAGTGTTATTTGAAGTAGTCAAGGACAAACATATTAGAATTCGTTTAAACACACTACCAGTCACAGTGTTTGCACACACTAGATACTGACCTACAAAAAGCTATCTAATATAATGATGATTATAATGTGGATCACCAGAGAAGTGTTAGATATTTAATGAGCTATTAAGTGATGAAACAGTTATGGAGTGCATTTAAAGTTAAAGGACAGTCTAGAATTTGACTCTGCATCAACAAACAACCAGGTAATAGAATGTCTGTTAATGCACTGTAACAGATTCTTTCATCTCAGAAAGGAAACATGTTTTAATTTACATATTGTCATTTGTAGTTTATTAAATAACTTGAAAATGTGTAACAAGATTAAACATCTGCTGAGTCTGAAATAAATGGATAAGTGGTTGAAACCTGTAGTGTGCAAAAACTATTGACTGGTAGTATATATAAACCTGAATAGTTTTATGTTATTGAAAAGATTGATTCCAAACTTCTGAATGGTGATTTTAAACTTTAGTGGTGTGATGTACTGGTATAGTTTATGTACTAAACTCTTGATTCCTAGTGGGGCTTCTGCTCTGCACATTTTTATGTTTTATCTGCTTCAAGAGGGAAGGTGACCCAACACAGATCAGCTAATTAATAAGTCCCTCCTGAGTTGACATGGGTGTGTTGGAGCAGAAAAACAGTAAAATGTCCAGGTCAGGGGCCTCCAGGTCCAATACTGGAAATCACTGCACTTAATCCAGTACTTTTCCTGTCCTCTCTTCTAACAATGGTGAACCCTCCTGAACCCTCCCGCCTTGGTGAACCCTCCTGAACCCTCCTGCCCTATCGGACCTGCCTGGACCCTCCTGCTGTGGTGGACCCTCCTGAACACTCCTGAACCCTCCTGAACTGTCCTGCCCTGGTGGATCCTCCTGCACTGGTGGACCCTCCTGAACCCTCCTGAACACTCCTGAACCCTCCTGAACTGTCCTGCCCTGGTGGATCCTCCTGCACTGGTGAACCCTCCCACCCTGGTGGATCCCCCTGGACCCTCCTGAACCCTCCCGCCTTGGTGGATCTTCCTGAACCCTCACACCCTATTGGACCTGCCTGGACTGTCCTGCCCTGGTGGACCCTGTACTCTGGCTGACCCCCAGGAAGGTGGAGGTGAGGTGCTGGAACGTGGCCCGCAGCTGGAGCAGTACCTGAAGGAGCTGGTGCAACGAGCGTCCAGCACCAGCGTGAAGGGGGACGCCCTGCAGAAACTGTGGCCCACCATGTTCGTGGAGATGGTAAGGGACTGTGTTCTGGAGATGAGGGACACGCCGACCTACAGACGGACCTGTCTCAACACGCTCGCCCACAGGAAATGAGAGAGAAAGAAGGAGGGAGGTACCGAGAGACAGTGTCGGAACCGAAAGTGCATGGAGGAATGAAAGGATGACTCCGCGCCAACCCCACCCAGGAAAAGAGACAACAACAACATTCCCTCTGTTTTTTTTTATTATTATTTTGTCTCCCTGCCTTTCCTCACTGTTCCACTTTTTACTCTCTTCCCCAAACTCACAGTCTCCTATGGAGACTTTTGCTCGCAGTGGGACTCATTCTAGCAGTGTTATACCAGGCTTAAGGCTCAGAGATGGACAAAGAGGTCCCTCTGTAAGACTTCTCTGTCTAAGAGTCTTTGCTCCTCTGGATGAGAGAGACCTGATTGAATGTGAATGAACTTTGTGATGTTTTTAAGTTCGCCTATTCACTTCGGCCGGACCAGAACAGCACTCTTAGTAGTAAACTGGACTGTTGTATGCTGCTCTGGTCTTTTAATGGTGCTCCAAGCATAGGTCATAGGTCAGTTTCTGGATAAAATATCCTGACATACAGTACTGTGCAAAAGTCTTAGGCACCTAACCAAATTGTTTAAAACCATCCTGTCAGCGTGTGATAATTAATGTCTTTCTGCTAGCAAAGTTAGCATTAGAATACATTCAAATGAACAAGAAAGCAGTCAAAAGTGTCAAGATTTGTTTTGTTTGTAAAAAAGTAGTTGATATTTTTGTTATAGATATATAGTTATATATAATAGCTGATGTGAGCCGGTAAGGAGAACACAGGTCCGGTTCCAGATTTCTCCTCGGTTCCTCCAGCCATTGCTTGGGTTTGTTAAATTCCACCTGCAGCTCCTGATGTAATTTAGATTCTGATTGAAACTACAAATAACGCTGGACTTCCACAAGGAAAACACTGATGTACTGAGCACATAAAATCACTATTTTGTGATTTTCTGTTATTTTCAGAGGTACCCAAGACTTTTGCACAGCACTATAGATCCATCCTTGGACAAAATAATCTTATCATAAGTCAGTTCCTGGATAAAAATACTAACATAGGTCAGTTCAAGGCCACTATTTCAGTCCACTTCTCATTCTAGCCTCCCACATCACTGAAAAAAACTGTTTTTATCTTCTTTTTTTTTCCTCTAAGCCTTATGCTGCTGGACTTCTAGTCTTCTTGCACAGTCTTCTGTTCTGTATTTTAGGGGATAATAAAAGAGAATGATGAATTTTCTGAGTGCCGACCACACGACTGTGCTTCCAAAGTCAACAGCAACGTGTGACGTTTCACAGATGGTAGCCGGCTTTAATGCCTGCTGGAGCATGAGTAGCTTTTTTACATGGTTTCATAAGAAAGTCCTAGATACCTAATTATTGGGTGAGGAATACGCAGTAGTTAGCCATCATCTGAGGGGCATGGTTAAATTAAAAATAGGCTCCACGTATCCCTTAATTACACACACGCACGTTTCATTGCTGCTTGTGTGCCCATTTGAGTTTGAAGATTTTTTTGTTCCATGAAAAGATGCAAAGCTTTCATCTCTGCATGTGAAATTACAGGGTAAATTGGGATTCTACAGCAAAAAGTATGATCATGAGCAGCTGACTGTACCAGGTGAGCGTGGTGGAATTAGCCACAAGTCCTTCTGCTGCTCCAGATGCCACTCTGGACCTCCAGAGTTGGAAATCCATCCTGCATTTATGATGCTAACAGCAACAGGTGAAGACTAACACTGAGTTATGTAACACTGACATAAATATGCATCTCATAGCAGATGTTATTTACTGTCAAGAGACTTTAAACTAGCATCTGACATAAACTGTCTTTTGAATGGTTACATATATCTGCCTTAAAGGCGCAGTAAGAAAGACAGTCTTATCAATTCTATGTAAGAAAGATTATGATTAATTATGAAAAATGAAACAGAAGGAAAATGCAGAATATGGGCCCATTAAAAACACCTCAAACAATGAAGACCTTTAATTTTTAAAGATGAGCCGAAATAACTTCTTTTGGATTACAGCTCATCAGAACACCCAGTATCTCACCTGGAGCTGTGATTGGTCACCCTTTTAGACATACTGTGATTGGTTAGAGGCTCATTTGCGTATTGCGGGCTTTTGTGATATCAGTATTGCAGAGACAGATATCAGTACCGCGATAACAATTAACAGACGATATATCATGCAGCCCTATAATGGCAGTTTTGTGGTAGAAGATGGAGTCCTTGGCCTTGGATCTCTATAAGCTTTGAATCCTGACATTAAACATTATAGCGACTGTTATTTTAATAGACATAATCTGTCATGACATTTAGTGGCAGCATATGACGTGCTTATGGTTAATGTAGCAAGGTTCAAGTAAATTGCTGCTTGTTCTGTTTGCTCAGTTGGATTTGATGGTAGTTTTGGTGTATTGCAGCACATTTACGCTTTGAATAACATCTTTTATCTGCTTTGGCCATTTTATTAGAAACACCAACCACTGTATGAGTATCCCATTACAGACTAGAGCCTGTCTGTTGCTGCACAATATATCAGCCTCTCTTTAATGTGTTTACCAGTGAAAGGGACCACCATAGGACCACCGCGGACCAGATCCTACTCAGGTAACACGGTGGCAGCGGGGTGCTGGTCTGAGTGGACACAGCAGGAGGTTCCGCTGGCCACTTTATTAGAAACCCCTCCCGTGTTTCTTCACTTTTACTGCAGCCCATCTGTTCATGCAGTTAGAGGAGACTAGCCATCCTCTATAACTTCATCGGAGGTCAATTTCAGAATCAGAAAACTTTATTGATCCTGGAGGAAACTGCTTATGTTACGACTGCACAGACACACAGAGACCAAAATTACTCATTACAAAATACACAATGCTCTATACACAAATACTGGAGTATAAATACTGTAGATAAATAGCTTACAGTTAAGTGATTTACTAGTAACACTAGTAAACAGTGGTTTGGAGAGTTGGAGTCCTCTATACTGCGTCTGTTACTGCCCATAATAGAGATCGGTAGTGGATCAGTAATTTAGGCTGAAGTAGTGATATTGCACATTGTAAGACTATTACACATAGTATATTGCACATAATGAAATGACCCAGCACCCAGTAAGGCAGCTGTACATGAAATTGCACATCGTAGACTATTGCATATTATAATAAGAGAATAATGCACATAATGATTTCTGACCACAGGACCTCCACTGGCTGGTTTTGGTGACTGTATATTAATGTACTGTGTATTAGAGCAGTGTTGGAACTCCATTAGTGGGGTTGAAGATACCTGCCTTAGATAGTGTGTTACTCGGCCATGTGTCCAAACGAAGCCTGTGTGTGTGAGACTCCAGCCCTGCCTAGCATCTGTCATCAGTACACTTAAATTAATATCGCTCGGCCACAGAACTGTCACGCGATGTTAAACGCTGCTGTCAGAGCGCCGTAGCTCTAATCCAGAAAATCCCTTGATAGCGTCGCAGGAAAAAAACCCCGGGGCCAATTCTGAGTCCTGCTAAAGGATGAAAGCGCTCACGCACACTAAAGACAGAGTTGAGCTTTTGCGAAGGCACAACCGTTTCACGGTCAACTTTCAGAAAATAATATGAAACTTATTTTTAAAGAATTTAAAACTGAACCCCCAAAACATCACTGAGCACCTCTGGGGAAACTATGGTCAAGAAGATTCAAGAAAAAGTGTTATTTCAATGAAGTCAAGTCGAAGTTAAATTAGCCTAGAAGAAAAAAAATGCCTGGAGGCCTAAAGAACTGCACTGGAACGCCTGCTTGCTCTTTTGGGATCAAAACAAAAGGCTAAAGCTTCAAAAGAAGATGAGAATTTGGTACACTGAACCATCTAAAAAGACTACAATTAGACAGAAGGAACCCAATGCCAGGTTTAAAGTATCAGGTGGTGTGGTGTAGTGGATAACACGCAGCACAGTGGAGTTCAATTCTGGTTCAGACCACACCATGCTAAACCTGTAAGAGTCCTTGGGCAAGACTCCTAATGCTCCATTCACCAACATCTGTAACTTTTAGTCAGGCTGAATAGGAGCATCTGTCAAATGTGAACATTAAAATGTAAAGGGAAAATGGGCTTAGTGAAAAAGTCTTTTTTCTTCACAAATACAGTCAGTAGACGGAACTCAGGTGGTATAAATGAGTCAGTAAATGGATCCCAGTACTGTGCAAAAGTCTAATGCAACTGCCAAAATAATATTTAAAAACTATTTAGATGAGCAGTGAGTGTTTTTTCACATTAATACTCACATAAATCTCTCTCTACCCCCATCTCTCTCTCTCTCTCTCTCTCTCTCTCTCTCTCTCTCTCTCTATATATATATATATATATATATATACACCCC
>JBBIGA010052971.1:0-12801 GCA_037576975.1 Alestes dentex
TGTTTGTGTGACTTAAGTGCGACTCGAGTCCGAGTCTCAGACTCGAGTCCCCATCTCTGGTGTGTGTGTGTGTGTGTACAATGGCTGCTTTTTTGAAAACACTGTGTACACTTTATTAGTCGTTTACTGTCGTTCCATCCTGCAGGTGTTGCTGATGATAGTACCTCCGATGCTACACGTCTCAAAAGGCCTGAAATCAAAGATTAGCAGCTCTAGTATTTCAGTGTACGCTGTTTATGTTATTATTGAATAAATAAGAGCAAATGGTAATTATTAATACAATTATGCTTAATGCGTGATGTTATAAATCATGCATTTAGAAGTTAAGTCAAGGCAAGATTATTTCAAAAGTAAGTTATTATTGAATTAATGAGAGCAGTTGGTAATTACTAGTACAATTCATCTGAATGCTTGATAGAAGTTAAGTCATGCCAAGTTTATTTAAATGGCTCGTCATCACACACAAATGTCATTCACAGTGCGCTATACAAGAATAGAATCAAACATTAATACATCAGAAAGCATAAAAATAGTAGGAAGTAAAAAAAAGAATAAAACAAAACAAAAAAAGAAAGCAGAGAAAATTTAAAAAAAAGAAGATTAAAAGTGCAGCCTATGCTTCATTCCAGAGAACCACGTAAGTCTATAACCAGTCAGAAAACTGCAGAACAGATGGAGTAGACATATAAAGCCTTACTCACCATGGAGAAACAGGCCAGCAAGGGTGGAGAAGGAAAAAGAGAAGAAGAGCAAAAGCTGAAAGACGAATGGGTGAAGGAGTTTGTGGAGGAGAGGACAAATGAGGATGGATATGATGAATGGCTGAAGAACTTTCCAGAGAGAAAGGTCACGGGTGAGGAGTGGGAAGACAATACGGAGGAGGAGGAGATGCTGGAAGGTGCGGAAGAAGAGGAGGAATGGAAAGAGAAGGATGAGCAGCGCCACAGGAGTAAACACGACCCTGACGAAATAAGACAAATAGGCCAATTTTGTCCTCTCAGAGATGATCGGAGACAATCAGAAAGGAACGTATGCATGGATGGAATGTTTTATACAGGTGGAGGTAAGGAAGCTGGTGATTCACTGACTGAGAAAGATGTGAGTGCTTATAAGAGTAAAGCAGGAATGAACAATAACCGAAAAAGAACAGTCACAATATCAGCCCATATCTGTTTCATATGTCTTCTCTTTTCACGGCTTCCATTTTTCCTCAGGCCAGCACTTTCCCAAAGTCATTTCAAGCATTCCTTTACAAGCACAGGTAAGATGCAGCGGGATACAATGTGCAGTAATGCTGTAATACTACACATAGTTCTGACCTCACAGTGTGATTGGCTGAAAGGCATTAAAGAGATTGCCAGTATCTCAAACTGCATTTTTAATCATCTCTTTAAATCTCACTCTACCTCACTTACCTGTAACTTAGCAATGGCCAGAAAACAATTTTAGAATGTAATAATTTAAACACTGAAGGAACCGTTTTATGCGCTTATAAAACCTTATCAAGTCGATACCTGGTAACTAATTTATCAGCCCAATAACTGTCTTCTTTTTTTTCTTGTTCTTCTTCTTCTGCTCTGGAATTTGACTGTAGTTTTTGCTTCTCTGAGTTATAATTTGCAGCTGGTTAATTTGCTGCTACTGGCCTGATATGCCTCCATACCGCTTGACAAGCCTTAATTTCTGTTCCAGTTTCAGTTTCCAGTATTCTGTTTGTTCACCACTGCTAATGCAATATCTGCACAATTTTTAAATGTGAAAAATGATCTTTTGAACTAAATTACACCTTTCTACTTCTAGATGAGATGGCGTGGCTCCAGAAAAAAAAGAATACTCTCACACACACATATATACAGTAAACCCCACATTAATCGCGGTTCAGTAGTCGCGACTTCCGTCTCTCGCTGATTTTTTCTGGGAACTGAACTAATAATTGTTTGCGGCAACCCCCACACCTACGCGGAAACTGCAGATATTCTCCACATTTTTTGCTTTTGTGACGTCCGGGCCTCGTCCGCCATGCCCCCTCGTCCTCATGCTGTTTGTTTGTGTTTGGGCGGTTAGAACGGCAATCAGCACCCTGAACGGAATGAGCCCAGTGCCGCGCCCAAACATAAACAACCCAGCGGGAGGACGAGGGGGCATGCCGAACGTTCATGGCCCGGACTTCACAGTCACCTGTACTCAGAGGCAGGAGATTTGAAAGTAGCCAGTCCGAGAACATCATTTATTTCTCCTTGCTGCTGATTGGCTGCTGCCCTGTGATGCATCTATGGGAGACGCAGGCCAGAATTCCCCCCCCCAGGAGTGTCTCGTGTGTTCTCGTGTTTTTCGTTTTGTTCTTCCTAAAGCCCTGTATTTTTATTATTGTTAATTCAATTATTACTGTATTCACCCTGCTTACACCAAAGAAAACGACAGTGCATACCACAGAAAACACACGTGCATGAGTTATAGTACCGTCTATACAGGGGTACCATCAGTATTTTACATTCTAGCATTCGGTGTAAACTGTACAGTACAGATACGGTTTTATACGAGCATATTTGGCATTTTTAAAAATAGGCATTTTTAGGGTTTTTTTTTTTTTTTACCACATCACATATTTGCGTTTTTTCACTGTACATGGGTGCTCTTGGAATGTAACTGTATAGTGTATGTGTTGCATTGTTTCACTGAAACTTATAAAGTGCTATAGTACATCATGATGGCAATGATGCTTATACTATATACAGATCTTACAATGAATACCTTCCATGCTATAATTATGGGTTTACGATTCTAAATGATAAACAGCTGATAAATAATTGCTCTGTTCAGACCAAGGAAAGGTCAAAGAAAGAAGAATCAGCATGCAATTAGAGAAGCACAGGAAAGTGCACACTGGACTGAACAAGAGCTGCGGCGGTGAGTGTATCAGTGGCTGTGTGCTGGAATGCAATCTTACCCCGAAAAAGTTTAATAAAAATTTTAATTGAATTAAAATTCAATAAAAAATGTTCTCTGTGGCATCAGATGTTCTAGTCACTGTTTTTGTCTCCTTGTCTTTCTTCTCTCCCCCTCTGCGTTTTAAACAGTCACGAACATGTGGCAGTGCGGAGAGAGAGGATGCATTTGGCTCAGCAGAAGAGCAGATTTGGAGTTCAACAGAATCCAGCGCTGGGTTCATCATCCCGACACACACACGGCAGGAGCACACCGCTTCAGAGATCACGTAAGCCTGCCCTTTGTGCTTAATAATAATAATAATAATAATAATAATAATAATAATAATAATAATAACAATAACAATAACAATAATTAATGAAAACAAGAATGATCACCCCCGTAGGGCTACAGTTAGAGAATGTAGCTCTCCCTTTGAGGCACAGTTTGTGTTGTCCATCCTTCCCCAGTGCTTAGTTTATGACCACAGAGCTGCTCTTGGATAAATATTTTTGAGCTGTGGACCACTTTCAGCCAAGCAGTGACACTGACATGTAAATACCCCAGCAAGACTGTACACTGTTCCTGATGCACCAGCATCACACACACCATGTCACAGTGTCACTTCTGTGATGAGAACAATCCAGTTCCCAAACACAGGGCTTCCTCAGGTTACTACAGTCTCGACATACGACGTTTCAGGTTGACGACGTTCACTCCCGTAAAAACTTTTAAAAATTGAGACGTGAGTGTTTCGGCTAACGGACTACGTGGGTGAACTTGTTTGGTTGCGAGCGGCAGAAGAATACGTAGAGTACGCAGTAACGCGGCATATGAGTGAGGGAGCTGGCGCCCCCCAGTACTCTTACTTACGCCCTTTCAGACTGTTACAAGTATAAGTACAGTATATTTATGTCCTTTTCCTTTTTCTGTGGCTTAGTTGTGCTTTTATGTTCTAGATTATGATTTTTTTTTTTAACTGCGTTAGGATCGGTACGTGACTTAGGTTTGGGTTACATCACTGTCGTAACTTGAGGACCCCCTGTGATACGTTGTCAGCAGTGTTCCAGAGGTGTCACCACATCTGAAAATGACACACAAAAAGCATCGAAATAGCACAAACAGCACACTTTTTGCTCTTCTCCATTAAATATTTAATATCTCAATTTATTGTAAATAAAAACATATAACAAATCAACAATAGCTTTTCCGTAGTGATGTGAATTGCAGTCTAAATGTGTGCACACATTCAGACCACAGAAACCTCCAGTTCCACATGCTGGTCCACTTACCACGACCAGTGTGGACGCGCACACCCACCAACTACTCTGGGGCCAGGTTTTAATAAGTTTAATTGGACATAGCTGAATATATTGCTTTCTAATTTTTAAGTTTGAAAGAGTTAAGTGCAAGGCTTAGTACTTAAACATGTAATTACATTGTATTCTATCTGCAGCCTTGTTAACTGCCTGTTTAGCTCTCTTCTCCTGCCTCAGTGAAATGGAGCATTCCTATAGGTAAAACAGCTTTACGGAATTCATTAAAGCAGTGCATGCAATAGGGTGAGATAATTCACAATAGAATGTTATACGTTGTGCCCACATTTAGTTCATATTATCACTACAAAACACGGTGTTCTTAAAATGTGCTTAGCCCTGCCTTAATTTACCCCTGAGAATACACCAAACCCCTTCATTTGAATTAAGTGGCTGTTAATTCGTGAAACCAACCCCTTAATTTGTACCTTAAAATTAGATGTAAGGCATGAGTGTGAAACCCCTTAATCTTAAATTTAAGGCTTTACTTCAGGAGGTTCTATTATTTAAGGGCCGAATTTGAAAAAGTAGGAGGAACATTCCGTAGTTTTACCCCTTAATCAGCCTTAATCCGGGCACTGTTCCCCTTAATTTTCCTTAATTTTCTGTATGGGAAATTAAGGTCAAAAGTAAGGTCATTTTAAGGGGTAAAATGAAGAGGTTTGGTTTCATAATGTATACATTTTAAGACTGCTTTTTCCACATGCTGTGGCATTTTGGTCCCTCTTAGACTCTTCAAATAGAGAAACTGTGGGAATCAGGCAGAAAATCTGGTCTTCCTCTGCTGTAGAAGCCCAGCACTGGAGTTTCCATTCCAAGCGAAGGGTGAGAGCTTCATTTCTCCTTGCTGTGGCAAACGAACCTTAACCTTAAACTCACACATGCAGTAGTGAACATTATGACAATATGTTATCACTATTATGACAAATGACGTCAATATGTACTTTTATAGCTATATAATAGGTTCAAAATTAAGACGGTTTATTCCTTCTCTTGTAAAGTTACTTTTCTGGAGCATTTTTAATGTCTGACACATGACAGGACATTCTGTGAGCCGATGTACACGTAACAGAATAGGAATCTATTTAACCCTAAATGTTAATAAAACTAAATTTAGACTGTACATTTTTGTAAGCCTATAAATTTAACACTACCCTGCTTTGTCTTTTCAGGCGACATATTTTGGCTCTAAATCCTCCTACAGTGGTCTACTGCCTCCCGTCCAATCTGGAGAAACGGCTTCTGAGAGAGCATTTCCCCCTCCAGTACAGAGCACTCTCTACAAAAGCAGCAATCCCAAACCCTCTCTCTGAGTAAACAGTGCCTGCTGGCTCAGTTTGACATGCCATAAGTAAACACTATCAATCTAAGGTTAATTTGACTTGATATTTAACATGCTTATACAAAACCTGAAGAGACTGTATTACACAAGATCAAAAGGCAACTGAGTTTGATGGCAAACGGCACATGTGGCCATGGTGTTCTGCTGCTTTTTTGTGTTTATGGTGTTTTGACAAATGATGTAAACTTAAACCACTCATTACAATTGAATGAATACATGTTAAAGGGAAAGTTCTCTCATTTTTTAAATGTCTGCATAATTAAATCATTAAGAAGCCAGAGGTTTGATGTGAAAGGGAGCCCTGTTTTTAAAGAAAGGGCTCCGTTCCAGAGGACGTTAGTCAGAATCTCTAAAATCTCCCTCACAAAAAAGTTATGACATGAAATGGTTATGAATACACTCCCTGATGCCTGAGACATGTGGCTTTGTGGTAGTGTGAGAAAGGAGCTTGCATTAAAAGGTGTTTTCAAAATTCATTCATGAAGTACACACAGGGTGTTGTAAGGCACAATAGTCTTCAGAGAACATTTATTTTTATGCGGTTTTACCATCACGGCATATAAAAAACTCAGAAGACATGTATAGCTCTAGTGTTTGCTGGATGGTAAATTAAATGGGTATATTTGTGGTATATGCCTATGTACACTGTATGGACAAAAGTATTGGGACCTGTTTTACAGGGTTTGGGCTAGGTTACTTACTTCCATTGAAGGGTAATTAATGCTTCAGCAGATCAAGACATTTTGGGCAACGCCATGCTTAAAGCTTAGTGGACACAGTTTGGGGAAGAACCTTTCCTATTCCAGCATGACTGTGTCCCAGTGCACAAAGGAAGCTCCATAAAGACGTGGCTGGAGGAGTTCAGTGTGGAAGAACTTGTCTGGCCCTCACAGAGTCCTGACCTTAACCCCATCCAACACCTTTGGGATGAACTGGAACTGAGATTGAGAGCCAAGCCTTCTCATCCAATTTCAGTGTCTGACCTCATAAATGCTCTACAGGATGAATGGGCACAAATTCCCACAGAAACTCCAAAACCTTGTGGAAAGCCTTCCTAAGAGTGGAAGCTGTTATAGCTGCAAAGGGGGAACCAACTCCATATTGTCTATGTATTTGAATACAATATCATTTAAGTCCCTGTTGGTGTAATGGCCAGGCGTGCCAATACATATAGTGTTTTGTCCATATAGTGTATGTATATAGTATGGCTGTAAAATGGCTATATTTAGTCCTGCAATTTATCACCACCAGTGTACATAAGTCTCTTTACAATACACTATTTCACGTCAAACCAGATTGAATTATGACGAAATATTTTAAAAGGCTCTTTTAATAGATAACTAGACACACCCGTTATTCAGGCACCTGCTGTCATAACATGCTCACAGTGGTGTGTATGACCTGTCTTTGCACACACACACCCGGGAGCGCTGGATGTAGAAGAGCTGGACAGGGGCCTGAACGGTCTGGGCCACCAGATGTCACTAATATCACATTCTTGGCACAGTTTTCTTTTTCCTGTTCCCACTCACGAACTGAGTGCAGTTATTACGACACTAATCGTCTAAACTAAGGACAGGTGCTTTCTCGTCCGGCCTAGTGACGTCACGCCCTGAGCTATTAGCGATTGGCGAATGAGCGCCTACCATGATAATCTTTATTATAGAGCTTCTCTACGCATGCGCGTTTGGACGGAGCGCCCCAGGCGGTGATCTTTTCCATCAGCTGCTTGCGTCATGGGTGGTAGTGACGTCACGGCCCAAAGTTTTTTTTCGCTAGAAAGCCCCTCCATGTTTTCGAAGCGCTCAGAGTGAAATGACGCCGAAAGCCTCACACCCACTGGACGGGGCCGGGGTGGGCTGGCAGAGGACGGAGAACATGTAAAAGCCCCCAGTGGAGAGCCTTTGGAGAAGTTTTGTGGACAGCGGTGGAGGAGGCAGGGCTGGGCTGTAGAGTCAAAGGCTTCTCCAAACAAGAAGAGCCAACTTTTACACTCACTCTGATGCTTCAGCAGCTCTCCTAAGCCATCCAGCCGAGCCTGCTTCTCTAATGGGAGCGGGTGCCCCCTCTCCTCCGGGACGGAGCTCTTTCGGAGCCCTTTTAACCTCCTTAACCCGCCACTCTAGAGAGTCCGCGTTTGGGACAGAGCCAAGAAGCCGCTTTGCATGAGCCCCTGGCCGGCAGAGGCACGATGAGAAAGCCCAAAGTTGCTCGGATGTTTCTGGCCACATGCGTTGGATCCTTCTTCATTCTGATCCTCTACTTCCAGAACACCTCGAGATCTGGTGAGTTGGACGCATCTTGCAGGACTGTTACATTATAACACGTGGTGTTGTGCTCAAGTAGCTTTGAGTGATCTGCACCTCTGTGCTCAATGGCCATTGTGATATACACTTAGAGTGGAAAGGGTGGAGAAACTGGATCTCCAGCATGGAAAAAAAGAACAGAGTGTCTCCTTTTAGTCTGTTCATGACTGAATCAGAAGGGTTTCTCTAATGGGTTGGCTCATGTGTCCCGTTTTGGCCACGTATGTGCAACTGTCTAACCGTTGAACTGTATAGAACTGAACAGGGGGCCCCTTTCGTTTCTTACAAAAGATCTTGTTGCCCAATAACCTGTTAGTCAAAATGCAGGTCCACCACAACTGTTGCCCTGTGGCAATGAAACGTCTTGTCTTCAGTTTGGTCTTACACAAATCTTAACTTAACACTTACCTAGCAATCTATATATCTATCCATCCTTCCATCCATCCCTTCCTCTCTCTATATATACGCACATACATGATCATGGGCACCAAATCTGGATATTTGGTCTGACAGGTAGCAGATGGAGCAGGAGTTGTACAGCAGGTTTATCAGTGTATGGGGACTTCCCTTGTCTAAGACACTTAAACTAAAGTAACCCGTGCACTGCTTCAGGTGAGCTAGAGCAGAATCAACAGACTGATTTCATTTTCATTTCTTTCTGATTTGGCCAAGATGACTCTGCCCCATGCATTGTAACAATAAAACATTTGCAAAATAATATTGATTCAGTTAGTATTTGAGAAATCTGGCAGCAATTTTGACAATTAAGTAATTATATACATGCAAGTGAAAACATGATTTTACTTTACATACATTTGTAACTACAAATATACATGCATTTATGAGATCCTGCTGGTGTCATCAAGAACATTAAATCTAATTGATTACATTTGACTCTTTTAAGCGAAATGTTACACAGAGGAGGTCCTGGACAGTCCGAGTCCAGCTCTTTCTGGTGATTTTCTTGGCACCCTGCTGTATAGTATTATCTACTTTTTTTGACGTAGTTATCACAATACCTGCCATGCCCAGGGGTTTTTTCACACGACTATTTGTGCAAGGCAGTACAATTACTAGGTTTATTACGTGTGTAAAGTTAGGATATTACCAAACTGTACTAGACTTTGGACGTGTTCTCTGAGGGAAAAATAGCCTGCTTAAATAACTATTGACAGTTATTAAGCTTAAGACTTAAGACTGCTGTAGATTATTCGGTAACTGCTACGAAATATGTAACTTACATAGTTATGAGAGTTCCATGCGGTCAGCTTATTAGGGGTTGAAATTTTTACTGAATTAGCCCTAAAAGAAAAAAAGGAATCGGACACAAGTCTACTCAAAGTGTGTATGCTGGATCTAAATCTTGTCTGATGTCACCCCACCGGGACAAACCAAACGTCAGAACCGTGCAAATCAAACGTGAAACAAAAGCAGAAGCGAGAGAGAGAGACTCCGGAATGTTTACAAAGCCCCCCACTGGGAGACCTTGGTGAATTCCGCAAGCCTTTAAACTCTGTTCCCCTTGCTGCCAGTGCCTGGCTCAGAGAGAAGCATGGATTAGTCTGATAGTCATAGCATTAGTTACAAGAGAGAAAGGGGGGGGGGGTCAGTGACTCTGACCTCTTCTCTCAGATGTGCCCTTAGTGACTACATGAGTGAGTGACCCAAGCATGATGTGTGTATGTCTGGTATGTGACCCAGCCTGTAATGTAAATCATGTAGACAAGGTCGCCTGGAAAAAGGACACACACACAAAACAGACCGTTGTTAGCTGATACTGTGCTGTAGGCCTCACCTATACTGATATCCTAGAAGGCTGCCCTATGCAAAGTAGCCTCTACCTAAACACTGATTGTCCTCTGTATCTTTACCACTCTTAGATGTTGCTGTAGGGGTTTTGACTAATCGGAACATTTACATGATCCAAACCAGCTTAATCTAATATTGTTTATAAAATTATGTTTATAATTGCTCGATTGACCACCAAACTATAAGCTCGATTCCTTGCTAAAATAATTGGTAGTGACAGCCCTAGACAGCTGCTGTGTCGGCATGTTGTTTTAATACGTTTGGCCAGTAAGCTCCAGCCCTAGGCTGAAGCAAACAGCGATTGAATGGTTGGGTTTTAATAATGTAGTTTATAAATAAAAGATTGTTCTTGTTAGCATGTATGCTTTTGCTGTGGTTTCGGTGGAGAGAATCCTCACATTTCATATTCTTTCAGCTCATAGACTCTTACTGCAATGTGGTGTTGTATCCGTACTGTAAAGTGCGGCTCTCGTACAAATGCTTGTGTTTTGAAGGCCAAAGGCCTTTTTGGTAAGTGTGTGGTTGAGGCCTGACAAACTAAATCGTGATACTGATTCGTTATTCGCTTGGCGCTTTCCCCCCGAGGTTCAGCCAAGAATACGAGGAAGACCTGCTGGCCTTAGACAAGCGCTTGAAGGTGGTTTTCTCCAGAACGTGGAGTAGAACTCTTCCCCCGTCTAGGCGTAACCATGAACTGTGCTTGCTTAGACTTGTTAGTACTGAGGAAATGTCCTTTATGACATTGTGCTACAGAGCACTACTCCTTTGTCACCACTTCAGTCACACTCCCCGATGCTGCAGCTCTCTCTCAAGTCATGTGAAATTCTCTTAGTGTTGCTCATCAGATGACCCTGTGTTTAAAGGACCCGTATGCTGCAGTTTTATTATAGAAGTCCATTTCTAACAGTTGTGTTATTTTACTCACAAAATACAGCCCTGTTTCATTTTTACATGACCTCTCCTCACGGATGCAAACGTGTCACCTTTTCCAAGACCGGTCATTTGTGTGTTTTGTGCAGATCCAGTGAGTTTTTGAAACCGACAGGGTTTGCGAGCACTGGGTCACAGGGAATGAAACGAGAATCATGCTTAGTTGTCAAAAAGGTCGAGTAGGTTTTATTCCGATTTTAGCCACATACACAGTACACAGGGAAATGAAACGACGTTCCTCCAGGATCAACACAAAGAACAGAAACAACACGAGACTGCATAAGTACAGACAGGACAAAAGACAGAGCGCAAAGGACAGGAGAGAGAGTGGAAGAAAAACACAAGAGCAACATACGGGACAAGACGGCATTTAGTGCAATCGATGTTTGCTTGAATATAATGTTATTATGACAAATACTGTATTCTAATACAGATCCCTTATTCTGACCGTGATACAGTATTCTAGCGGCAATGTCATTCTCACAGCAATATTTTATTCCAGTACAGATAGTATTTTCTAGCAGTGAATACTATATTCTAATAGACATACTGTATTCTCGCAGCTGTACTGTATTTTAGCAGCAAGCAGAATAGAGGTGGACAGCAGTTAATAATAACTGCAAATATAGCAGCGGCAGGACAAATAATGTGCAGTAGATAATAAATAATATATACGGTGGGACGAGGGAGTAGGGTCACGTCACCACATTTTACGGCAGATATTTAAAAAAACGTCTTGAGCTTTCATTCGTTTTTGTCACCTTGAGGTAGGATCACCTGGAGGCAGGGCTGTCATACCTACCCAGATAAAACAAAGTCAGTCATGCGCTCTGTTCTCCTGTTTATCATAAAATTTTGACACAATGTAAACGCCAGCTGACATAAAAAGCTCAGAATGATAAGTGTTTTTCTGCTTGACCTGGGACTGTCTATCCGTGAGGCTGAGGGTCCTTTATCAGTTAAGTGTTTGCAGGTTGACTCATGATTTCACTCTGAGCTCATCTTCTAAATAAGGCCAGAAAGTAGTCAAAGCATGGCCATGATAAATTACATCATTATATGCTTTATGAAGCACTCTCATAACACTCAACTATATGTTTCATTACAAAGAGAGATACACGATGTTGTCGGGGGTAAGATTTGGTGTTACTCCCATGTCGTTAATCTACTGGATCAGAAAGGAGAGAATCCCTTATGGCAGTATGCCTGTTCCTGCTGGTCTAAAACGCGCAATGCTAAAACACATCATGGCCCCTGTATCAAGCAAACGGGAGTACACTGTGGGTTTAGACTGCTGACCACAACAGACGGCCCCATCATAAGGTCTAACATCTGCTCACATTTACTCTGTAAGTGTAGTTGCTAAATGCAGAAGACACGGAGGCATAAACGCGCGACCGCATCAAGTAACTTTACACTAGAACTGGTATATATTATATCACTGTGACATATTTTTCTTATTGGATCGCATTAAAAGATATGTGGGTGTAGACCTGACTACACATTAATTCACAGGTTCTGAAACCTGTTCAGGACATGGCGGAGGATGCTTACTCTTGTGGTGGCTCTTCTTTCTGCTTGACTTGACTGATGTAAATCGTTTTTCTCCTTGAAGGAGTTAGACATCAAACAGGACATGAAAAGCATGCAGCAGACACGTGGTACAACCAATAAAATTCCAATATAGATAACAAAAAACATATGTAGTTCATCCCTGTCAACTCTCTCCCACTCGTTTATATATACAGCCTTTCTTCATTAAAAAAAAAATCGGAGGTTCATAACATCCATATGTCCTTCGCTTCTTGAAGGCCAATTTGATCTTTTTTTTTTTCTGAATGATAATAAGCACTTCAGAGTGGTTTAATGTGAAATGGTTCATTGTAGAGGAATATGGATTTGCTAACAGTTCTAATGATATCTGCAGCGCAAATACAGGCATTTATTTACTACACTGCAAAAACTCTTGATCTAACCAAGACTTGCAATCTTGTTTCTAGCCTAAAATGTCTTCTTTATCTTGTTTTGAGAATAATATACTATAGAAGAGCAGATTTGTAAGATTATTAAGATCGTTTTAAGATATGTTTTCCTACTTCAAGAAATCTCAGACTAGAAACAAGTGAAATTATCCGCCAGTGCAGTAAGATATTTACACTTGGTAAGATTTCTT
>JBBIGA010052982.1:0-12801 GCA_037576975.1 Alestes dentex
TAACCTGCTTGTGCATGGTGGGCAGGGTGTGAATTAGGGGGGAGCAGGGGGGACTACAGCTCCCCTAGTGGTGACATGAGCTCCCCTGGAAACATGATTTGTAAAATTTTGGGGAAGCTCTAAAATATTGATATGATGATCAAATAAATGCCATTTTGGGCATGGGCTTTCACACAGGTGTAAAACAAGTAAAATAAAATTACATTTAGAGCTTATTACTCATAAAAGAACGTGCCTGCTTGCACGCTCGTGGGGGCGCTGCCTGCAACCCCCCCCACCCCCCACCCCGGCATTGTTGCTGACATGTCGAAAAGAAGAAAGCAACAACGCACAGTTGGGCTATTTCTTTAAAAAGGAGGCCAAACAAGCTGATCAAGAAGACCAACCGTATGCTGGTGGAGCACATTGGTCCAGCAGTAAAGCCTGCTTTTGATTGAAAAAATAATTTTGAAGGGGACTGATTGTAAAGGGGGTGGGGTTGGATGCCTGTTGCACATGTGTGTGTGAGAGTGGGCTCCCCTTCAACCCTGTACCACTGATGTGTTGCGGGATTGGCCAGAGCACAGATAAACGCGTCATGAGCGTCTGGGTCGTGTTGACTCGACGATGATCCAGGGTGGACAGACAACGATCACTCAACGCACGCTATTCTTCTCTGCAGAGGGAAGTGTGGCCAAACTGGGCTCTTTGTGAGTTGAACGCGGGTTGTCTCTGAACGGACTTTTCCTTCCCTTTTTCGCAGCCCGGGTTTTCCCCTTTTCCCCTTCAGAGCGGCTTGGAGGGCTCAGACACCGAGCTGGGACCGAGCTGGGACCGAGGCTGCTGCTGCACCGCCCTCTGACCGGTGGTACTTTCTGCGAGCCTGTGGTGACGTCCGAGTGGGACTGTGCTGTGAGTGGTGGACCGAAGCTCGAGCCACTGGCTGTGTTCAATTTCTCGCTCTCTCTCCCTCCTCCTCCTCCTCTGTAGACTGAAACAGCGCTCATAGGCTGTGCTGGTGCCTTCATTCTCACTCCTCCTCCAGTTAGATAGATGGTATATGGCTGCTTGGCTGGGCATGTTATCTGGTGTGAATTATTTGCTTTTACTTGGACATATATAAAGTAATTGCTTTATAAGATTATTGCTGTTACTTTCTTGTCTGTGCACTGCAAGGGTCAAAGAGCTTGCGCCTTGTGTTGGGTACCGTTACAAAAACCCCATGGAAAACAAGAGACTCAATAAAGTAAAAGGAAACTGCAGGAAAAGCTGAGCGCCAGCTGTGAATTCATTTTGGTATTTTTATGGAACATCTTACTGTCTTCAACAAAGCAATTAGAAATGCAAGATGAGTTCATTTCTCAAACTGCCAAAAAGTATTATAATCCCAGAATGCTTTTCTCAGTATCACTATGCGAAGAGTTGGCTGTGTTCTGTAGAGAGAAGATAACACAAATTTGGCTGAACCTCAACCATAAAATGCTGAATGCACATGAATTTTCCTCTTTAAACACTACCTCTGAGATTATGACTGATTTTGCTCAGTCAAACATAATGCAGCTGAATCTTTTAATGAACATTTGGAGAAAGGGCATTCTGTATGTGTGCACATGTGACGGATTTTAAAAAGCCGATTTAGGTCAGCATGGAAGACATAAGAACTTAAATGTCTGTTGTTTTAGCCAGCATAAATAATGTTATAAATAGCCGTTCTCCTAGTGGTAACACTGACGGTATCAGCTTATTTCACAAAACAATTGTTTTATTGGTGTAACACTAACTTTGCAAACAGCTAGTAATTTTGGCACATTTGGCAGCGCCTGCGCCCCTTAATGCTTTTTTTCCTCCATCTTGTCCACAGGCACAGAGCCAAAAGGGGGAGGAGTTTAAAGATATGATTGGGCCAGCCCCGTGTCAGGAAAGAAAAGACCCAGTGGGCTGCAGAGGAGTGTTTTATGGTTGAGTAGCACATTACACAGGCACAGGGACCACAGAGAAAGTGGTGGTGGTGTTTAAAGAGTTGATTGGGCCAGCCCAGTTTCAGTTGGCCCACCGATCTGAGTTTTATGGGCCAGTCAGACCAAAAAATAAAATGAATAAATGGTCGGCCCACCAAGAAATATCTGATACACCAGATGGTCAGTCCAACCCTGCTATCAAATGTCTTTTAAGTAAAATTCTCAAGAAATTTAAATGTAATCCACACTGAAAAAAAGTGTCACAAGGGTGTAGTTGATTTGACCTAAATTTTCATGTAGTCTTGATGTCTTAGCTATTTACTTTATTGTGTTCAACTTATTTTTTTTTTTTTAGCTGAACAGACTCAATTTGACCAAAGCAGAATGATCCATTGAGTCAAAGCTTTACATCTACTTGTGTGCTTGGGTTGCATGGGCATGTCCGGTGGACATCTTCAAGAAGAACCTCCAACAAGCCCGCCAGTACTTCATTCCTCTGTTAAGAACGAAAAATGGAACCTAAAAATGGTAACTGTAAATATTTCTTCTTGTATCTTAGGCGAGAACATGATAGCATGTTAAGTCTGTACTGGGTAGAACAAAGTTATGTCTAGCTGGCATGTTAATTTTACATAGATTGTTAGCAAGCCATATTAAGCTATTTTTGTCATGCCAGTTCCTTTTGAATTAATGGCAAGAACCGCAACAACGGGAACACGAGGTGCAATTTTAGAGTTAGATAACAGTTCTGTGTCACGTGTAGAGAAACGGAGAAAAGTCTTTGTCAGCATGTACGCGGGTGTTCTAAAAACGTTGCTTTTTCTGGGCTTGTTGGTCGGTCATCCACACACAAAACACGTTTCCGTTAATTGAAAATTGAGTTGTTGCTGAACTCCAGGGTGAACATTGTGCTGGTTTAACATGCAGTGGACAGCCATTTCTGCGTTTTATGTGGGCACAAATATTTGAATATAGTGCTTGTGTGGACGGTATTGTAATTAGGTGATTTTTTTTCTCCAGAGAGCAGAAAGGTGTCGTAATTACCCACAACACTGCCCTGCAAGTAGGTGTTAGTAGTAGCTGCAACTCCACTCGCAAACAGCTAATATCCAACTTTCTTTTTTCCACTCCTGTACAGCCGCCCTAAAATGGCTACTACTTCACCCCAATCCACAAAATTCCAGCCCATTTAATACTGGCCAGTCTGCAGCCTGACTATTCCCACCCTGACACCTCCTCCCAATCAAAATCCATTTTATTAATACGTGACATGGGGAAGGGGATTTTAGATATCCACACTTTTCCCGCCGCACTGCTCAGACATGTGAGGTGAACACAGAGGGATTATGAAAAGCTTCGTGGTGTTACAGTATTGTTTTAAATTGTAATGTTACTATTGTCACCTAAACACACAGAAGGGATGATATTTTGTCATTAATGAAGAAACTTGCTTTTGATTAAAAAATGAAAGTGGATAAAAGAAAGCATATTGGGTCTCCTCAAAACATAATCAGTAATCACATTTTAATGGTCTCGTATTTGGCCGTTTCTTTAGTGTGATATGAAGTTAATCACGCGTAGGTCTGTCTATCCATTATGTCTGTCCATAAACTGGTACCTTTTAAACTTGAGGTACTATGCACAGAATCTAAAGAAAATGAGGGTTTTTAGCTGCTTTAACACATTTCTGTCCACATGAAATGTCTGTTTGAAACCACAGCCAGAGTATCAATTCTGCTTTCTAGGGTATTTTTCTATAAGTGAGAAAACCACCAAGCTTACCATATGGTACTGCACTCTATAAAGGAGGATTTAATATGCCATTTGCCTGCCTGTTAAACAATATATTTGAAGAATATAGAAATTTACATTTGTCTTTTTTTGCAGGATCAGTAGCCACCTGCTCACAGTCTACAGCCTTCATTATTAGATTATATGATAAGTCACATCTTTTTGTGATTGTTTTTCATTAATGATTTCTACTGCTATGTATGATTAGGAATTTTTTTGTTTAGCAGTGGAAATGTAAAGATTGCAGCAAGTCCTTTTCAAGACGGTCTGCAGTACTAAAACATTTTAGACTTGATCACCACCACTCTGGGCATGGCCATTCATACTCTTGCACCTATTCAACTTGTCCATGCACATTCAAAACTTGGAATGCCTTGCTGAGCCATCTGTCCCGATGCCATCCTTCAGAGCAGTCTTCAAATAATCCTGCAGAAATCATCTGAAGAATGATCAGTCAGTCATATATATGTATACAGGATGTATATTCAAAACAAATGTTTATGGGTGTTTTCATACGCATAAATCATAGAAAATCATAAATCTGCAACTCTGAATGATTTCAAATCTGAAGTATTGATAAGAGCGAATTCTTCCCAAGCAGCAGAAAAATCAAACGAGTGTTTTGTTGCTGACCAAACCAATGAGGGACTGATATCTGAAGAACTTCTAGATGCAGCGGAGGACTCAAAAGTCGTGGATGTTATTGATCTTAAACTTCAAATCCTATTAAGGAAGCTATAAAGAGACATGGCCCCTTGTTTACTGTCTGGAAGTGAAAACAGTATTACAAAAAACATTTCAGTATTGTGGAACCAGTTCAATATGTGCTAGACTCCAGGAATAAAAAATATTTTCAGTATATATCCATATTAAAGTCATTGCAACAAATTCCGAATTGCCAGACAATACTGGACAATACAGTGAATTTGAAAACAATATCAGCAGAGTCACAGTGACAAACAAACTTACAGATATTCTTTTGATGGCATTTAGATAAAAAAAAAAACATTGCTCTTAAAGGAACACACCATAGCTTTAGTTTTGTATATTGACAATTTTAAACGCCAGGAAAAAACACAAAGTTTGTGCCATTTATTGGACTTTTGGAAATTTGATCTCTGAAAACAGCTCCACATTGTCATCAATATATTTGGCCTCCTTGATAAATAGTAATGATGTTAAATGTTTTGCGTATGAAAGAGTGTTAGAGACCTGACACGGGAAAAGGATTAAATTTTTATTCCAAAACTGGGTGAACCATTGAAGGGCACCGTGCAGTGTATTGTTACTGACAACCTTGCGGCACACAGTTTAGCAGGAACAGAAAACCATTCCACTCTCCTAAAAAATCTTGAAGCCAACCAAGTCACAAGATGCTGTGGTGTAAAGAAGGCCTGTCTGAAAAGCTCTCCCATTTCAGTGGCATCACCAGCTTTCCTCCTGACATTGTGCATCACATTTTTGAGGGAATAGTACACTTTGAAACAGCACACTGTCTAAATGTCTTGTTTCTCAAAGAAGTATTTCACTTTAGCCACATTATATGAGCATATACTTCATTTTGGCTACAAGTGGACTGACAAAAACAACCGGCCTGTCACATTCCGGCCTTGTCCGGACAGAAAATTGGAGGCACAGGTGCGGACTTCCATATGAAGATTTATTTACAACACAGAACAGAAACAAACAGAACAGAAACAGGCATGGGGGCCAGACACGAGAAACAGAAGCTAGAGATGAGGAGGACAAAAACCGGGGTAAGGTGAGGGTAATGCTCCCTAACAGATACTAAGGACTGACCAACTAAAAACAAAAGGGAACTGAGCTGAGGACCAATGTGAGAACAGACAATAATGACTCCTAAACTCTATTCAGCTGGAAGTCCTTAACTGACAGCCAAACAGAGATAGGTAACGCCCACTAAGGGCACTTACAAAGTCCGAGGACGGCCCCTAATGGCCATAGACAGAATCTGTGAAACTGCCACGTTTGATTCC
The DNA here is from genome assembly GCA_037576975.1 of Alestes dentex. Lineage (NCBI taxonomy): Eukaryota > Metazoa > Chordata > Actinopteri > Characiformes > Alestidae > Alestes > Alestes dentex. The sequence continues at coordinate 5,726 of JBBIGA010052982.1, forward strand.
ACTAACATATGCATCTAAAAAGACAATTGGGGAAATGCCCATGAAAACTGGAGTTTACTATGTTTTCTACCTCTCTTGATTAGACAGAAAGTTCCTGTTGATGAAACCGCCTGGCAAGTCCTTGCTGACCTAAGAGACATTGTGGATCTTGTTGTCCCACCCATTCACATTGAAGAATCTATTGCCTTTCTGGATTTTAAAATATCAGAGCCCAGAACAAGATTTCAAGAGCTTTTCCCAGGTTCAGACATTTTGCAAACAACATTTTTTGGAACATTATCCTCAGTTGATCAGAAATGTTGGTCCCTTGGTTGCATTATGGAGTATGAGATTCAAAGGTAAACACAGCTTTTTCAAGGGGGTTATAAGACATTCTAGATGCTTCAAAATGTGCTCTATTCACTTCTGAGAAACACTAGTTTCAGATGGCTCATCACCTTCACACAACTGACCTGAAGAAATCTGCTCTTAAAGTTACGGATGTTACAGTGGCGGATGTTACAGAGTGTGTCTCTGAAATAATTCAGATTATTATTCTCAAAGAGAAGTTGCTTTTTGTTGTCTGTGGGTGGTAGATGGAACATTACAGAGCATATGATCTGAGACATTCTCAAACAGACGAGCTGGCACTTCCTGAGCACCACAAGCTCACAGATCCATACCCCTTAGCAGAGTATGCTGTAGGGGGAATGTGACTTGTTACTGTGAAATGATACATGTTTAAGGTGAGGAGTAGTATGAGCAATTGAGTTGAAATTAATTGAAATTTAAAGCATTTTGATATATCTTTCTCTCAGTTTCAGTGAGAAAACATGGCTCATAAGACATCTGTGAGGCTGCTTGTCATATTAGGAGAGGACAACTGTGTAAAAATTTCACTACATGCTGGTAGTCCTGAATCTACTGAAGAACTCATTAGTAAGGTCAAAAGGGCCTGTTCAGTAAGGGGTAACATAAGTTTACAGTATAAGGATGCAGACTTCGGCAGTGTCTTTATAAACTTGACATCCACCACTGAAATTTCAGATCTGAGTACTATCAGTCCACTGATTCCATTAATCCAGAATGTGCATCCACCTCCACCTCGACTGCACAAGCAGATGAAGATTCCATCTTTATATTAGACCATGTCAATGTTTCAACCCCAAACAACAATGAAGACATAATTTCTGAAGCACCATTTAATCAGATGATACACTGATCTTAGGCAACTCTTCACTAGAGTCTGGTACATTAAGAACAGCTCAATGGCCCAAAGAATTCCTCATCCCTGTGTTCTCATGAAACAGAGATTCAGCTCCTGAAAGGAAATAAAGAATATGATGTAAGGAAGACCACACTCTTTGTGAGCTCAAAGATGTTGCCTGACACATTACAGAGGTTGGCTGATGAAATCTACAAGTACGAAGCCTATCCTCTAGATTCAGATTTTTCTCATGTTGCTGAGGCCCTGGTTAAGAAACACCCATGTCTTCATGAGCCTGGGTCTTTAATGGATGTCACGGATGGAAACAGAGACTGAAGTATAAGATGGGCAATTACAGAACCCATTATGGGCACATGGGTTTTCTGAATTATCTGTCAACTCTCTTAAAAATAAATCAAGAGAATATGCCATTGCTGCAAAGAAAGTTAAAAGACAAAAACGTGCAGAGGAAAATTACTGTCCATCCTTTCCAAGTGGAGATACTGCTGAGCGCATGGAAGATGTGAGATCTCAGCTTTTGATGGAAGTGAAGAAGAGCAATAATGATAGAATAATCAGGGATAAAATGGTCCACATGTTTGCTTATCGTAGACAAGAAATTGTGGATCAGCAGCCGGGGTGGAAGATCTTATGTCACGTTGACCTGCTCTGTTTCATGTTTCAGAGGTGAAGGGTAATACTTCTTCAGTCGCTGCTATTTTATGTCGATGTACTAAGCATGTAGTGTTGATATTTGTTGCTTCATTAGTACATTTGAGCTATTTGTTCAGGAGTAAATAACAGTTTACAGCATTTTATAGACCAATACCTTTGTGGCACAATATTGAACATTTACCAGCATGTCACCTGTTTCAGATCAAGGCTGAGTTTTTGCGCATCACAACTGTTCCACTTGAAATTAAATGTATGGAACAACTGGACAGATACACCAGTGATCTGATGGAAATAATCAGTAAAAATGGCGGAAAGATCAGAATGAAGACCAGTCAGATGATGATAACTTTGAATCAGGTATGTTATTAATTAACATTGACCTAATATTGAACAGGTCCCACTTTTGCCACCATAGCTGATCTGATTCATTAAGGCCTTGACTTCACTAGACCTCTGAAGGTGTGCTGTGGTATGTGGCACCAAGCTGTCAGGAGCAGATCCTTTTAAGTTTTGCAAATTGCAAGATGCTTCCATGGATCTGACGTCTTTTCTCCAACACATCCTACAGATGCTCGATTGGATTGAGGTCTGTGGAGTTTGGAGGCCAAGTCAACACCTCAAACCCATTGTTGTGTTCCTCAAACCTCATAACATTTTTGGAGTGTGGCAGGGGGCAAGAGGGCACTGCCATACCGTTTCCAGGTTGGTGTTATGTGTCAAAGTAACATTCACATGAATGCAGGACCCAAGGTTTCCCAGCAGAACATTGACCAAAGCATCACATTGACCACAGCATCACACTGCCTCCACCAGCTGGTCTTCTTTCCATAGTGCATCCCAGTGCCACGTCTTCCATATCTGCTTACACTTACGGCATTTAGCCAAAGCGACTTTCATTCCCTAACTACAGGGGGCAGTCTCCCTGGAGCATCTTGGAGTTAAAGGTCTTGCTCAGGAACCCAGTGGTGGTATGCTGATTCAAACACATGACCCCTTGGTCCAGAGGCCAGTATCCTCACCACTAGGCCCCCACCACCCCAGGTAAGAGACGTACACACACCTGGCCATCCACATGATGTAGAAGAAAACATGATTCATCAGACTAGGCCACCTTCTTCCATTGTTCCGTGTTCTAGCTCTGATGTTCATTGTAGGAGCTTTTGGTGGTGGACACGGGTTAGCACGGGCACCCTGAGCATTCTGCAGCCACACAGCTCCATACACAACACACTGTGATGCAAGGTGTGTTTTGACACCTTTCTATCAGATTCAGCATGAATTTATTTCAGCAATTTGAGCTACAGCAGCTCTTCTATTGGATCGGAGAAGAGGGCCACCGTTCTTATGTATCATTGAGCATTGGCCGTCCATGACCCTGTCATCAGTCTCCTTCCTTGGACTACTTTTGGTAGGTCCTGATCTGTGCAGATTTGTTAATTACTTCACCTGGCCATGATGTTACAACTCCTATGTAATGAGTGTTTCCTTATGCGGTAAGACAGATGTGTTCCAAAGGATGTATTTCTTAATCCTGGTCTTTGAGGCCACCTGCACTACATATTCAGGGTTCTTCGTGCTCACAGCACATCACATTCTAAATTTAAGAAATGATTGCTTGTTAGGCGATGAGCTAATTTCAGGTGCCTCATAAGTAGGGAAGTCCCTAAAATGAACAGTGCAGGTGGGCTCCAGAATTAAGGAACCACAGGCCCCCTGTTTCTCTGACTTTGCTATTTTTTCTTTTATTTTTTTTACTGTTGATATTACTCTACTAGACTACAGACATCACAGTAAAGAGGGAGTTGCTGCTGAAATCACTTATCACCTACCTTGGTGAAGATGATGACATGCTCGTCAAAGAGTTCTTGATATGTATAAAATCAGTATATATATTTTCTTCTTCCAAGTTCCAACGATAAAAAAAATCACAAATTGATCATCAATTTCATTGTGTTTTCTTTTCACAGGACACAGAAAGTGCGAATAAAGAAGTCACACATTAAGCCATCAGGATCTTTGTGATCCGAGAAGATGAGCATGCACCCCAGCCACCTGTGGACATTGCAATTGTCGTGGATGGAAGGGACGTGCTTAGTCAGCTGACTTCTGTGGCATCTGCTTGTGCCTTATTTTTTGGCCTTAGGTACGCCCTCAACATGGAGTACCGTAAAGGACTTCAACGCATATTTAAAGCAATAGAAAAAATCCAGATGGAGCTTGATGTAAAGAAGATGTCCAAAAAAGTACATGCTCTGAACATCAAGCTACAAATGTGTAAATAAATGACAGTCACTTTGCTGACCGCTAGTAACCGCCAGTATTACTTGCTTCAAATTATATTCATAAATTGAGCATAAGCAGTTTAATTGGTTAAGTGGAAATATCAAATGTATTAGAACGGACTAAGTTGAACTAACTGAAAAATGTAAGTTAATAACACATGAAAAAATGAAGTGTGAAAAATGTAAGAAATATTTTAGGTTGCTCCAGTGTTTCATTTTTTGCAGTGCACTAAAAGAATACCCTAATTCTACCAGCAAATTTGACAAATTCCAGTCTGGCTTTCACTCACACCATAGCACAGAGACAGCACTGGTCAAAGTTGTGAATGACCTCAGAATGAACGTGGATGAAGATAAACTCTCAGTTTTAGTACTATTAGCCCTAAGTGCTGCATGTGATTCTATTGACAATAACATCCTAACTGCAGAATTGTGCTGGCCTTTTTGGTTCCGTTTAAATTTGTTTAAGACCTGTCTCTGTCTGACAGAGATTTCGTCATCTCCCTTTGTGTGGGATTCCTCAAGGCTCCGTTCTTGGACCTGTGTGGTTTAGTCCATATATGACGTTACTGGGAAACATCATCAGAGAACATGGGATTATCTTTTATAGTTCTACTGATGATATGCAGTAGTATATCTCTCGATCCCCCAGTGATACCAGCCCTGTTGATAGGTTGATTCTCTGTATTGATCCAATTAATATGTGGGTGTCACTTTCCTGAAATTGATCCAAAATAAGAAAGTACAAATAGTGGGAGCAAAGGCCCAGAGATTCTACACACTAAACTGAAATCTCCAGCACAACCTGCTCAGCCATTAGTGAAAAATCTGGACAGTAACTTGAATAGTAATCAGTATCAGTTCATCAATGATACTGATTACTAAGAATGCTTTTTTTGTTATTAATAACATATTACAATTAATAATGATAAGTATATAATAATTATATTTACATTAGTAACATCCATACACATTTCTTATCATACCTCAATATTTCTGGCACAACATTATTTTATATTTTTCTATGACAGGTGATGTACAGAAATCTTCACGCGACCCAAACTCAGAGCCAAATGTTTGATGTCAGTGTCCTCGTTCTACTCATGTCTGGTCTAAGTGCTCTGGTACTGCTGGAGAACTCTTCTGTCCTACTCACACTGTTCCACAGCTGGACTGTCTGTTTACTGGACTGTTTCTGTCTCTGCTGCACTGACTGCAGTGTGGAACTGCCTCCTGTGCAATGATCTTCACACTCGGGGACAAAAAAACTGGGAAAAAAATAAAACGGCAATAAAGTCATTAAGTTAACCAAGATTATCATTAAAGCTTTTCATAAATCTACAGGGCAAATGACACTTTACTGTCAAAAGTGAGAGTGGATTCGGTTCACAAGCTCCACTCAGTGTTCACTTCATTAGAAACACCCCTCACAGCTCCACTATACAGGAGTTCAGTTCCAGACTAAAACCCATCAGTTACTGCACAGTTTATCAGACCCCCACCCCGTTCAGCACTCTCAGTTTCTGACCTCAGGACTGTTTCAGAGATTATCTGGGATCTGGACTGTTCTCGGCTCAGCAGTCCCTCTGACATGGTGTGAGTGTGTGTGTGTGTGTGTGTGTGTGTGTGTGTGTGTGTGTATCAGGCACATCTCTGATTCAGGGGTTTCAAAAAGAGTTGTAGTCAGTTTTTCTTGATATATAAGTGTCGATAAACACAAAAGTAAAATATATGTATCACAGATATGTTGCTGTTTTTCACTGAGATGTTCAGTTTTTTATTATGTTGTTTTAAAAATGGATTTCATTTTTTATGTTATTGTCATTTCAGGATCCACATCTATTCCGATAGTGTTGCTTCTGAAGTCATTTTGTCAGAGCAGAAATCAAAGTAATTAATTGTGAAGGTTTTGTGAGATGAGCTGAGTCTTGAGTTGTTTTCCTTTTAATTTCTAATGCATTTGAAGAGAAGATGAAGAAAAAAATCATAGTGTATTGCAGAACCAAATATCAGTACTTGCTGTATCGTAAAATATAAAGAACCACAATAACAAGGTATCGTGTCCAGATATGGAGACAGTCTGGTATCGTCTCCTCTGTGGTGATTCTCTCCTCCTCTAGAACACCAGGAAACAGCCAAACGCGAGGAGACTTTTATTCTGTCTGTTAGAAACAAGCTTTTAGAAGAAACACAAACAGGAATGTAATCTCTTCTGAGCCTTTTACTGTTCTCTGACAAAAAGATGAATAATAAGTGTTTCCACAGCCGTGTAAACAGCAATCGGAGTGTTAGATCAGAAACCCCATCTAAAAGCTTGGAGAAAGAACAAGTTCTGCTTTACAGTTATTCTTAATATTATTATTATTCAAATAAACACACACTGCGGCTCATACTACTAACATTATTATTTAATTAGTTTACACCAGGTTAGTGAGAGAGGTTCATTTATAGCACAGTATAATGTAAAATGACTGATAATTCAGTGTTCTCTGAGCAGAGCTGTATTTCTTTTACTTCAGTCCTACATCAGTATATAAACAGTAACATGAGTAGAGAAGGTCGGGTCTGTGTTTCCTTTAATCTCAGAGTAAAACTCTGACTAGCTGTGTGAGCTGCAGGCTGCACTGCTGCAGTAGTGGGTGAAGAGTTTGGTGTGGAGTGAAGCTGGATGAAGTTCACTTTGACTCTGGGGAGTCTCTTAGAGAAAATAGTGATTTATCTCACTGTCTCTGTCATTTGGTATGATTTTATTTGAACACAGAAACTTACATTTCACACACAGACAAACAAGAACATGTGTGTGTATACATTATTCTGTCACGCCCACAGGAAGCCCTTCTCTATTGTTCTGTGACACACACACACACACACACACACACACACACACACACACACACACACACACACCCCACACATACACACACACACACACA